>JAIWWG010000197.1:0-19458 GCA_025435555.1 Chytriomyces cf. hyalinus JEL632 | reverse complement strand
ATTTACGCACGTAATTCCTAAAAAACCAACGCGTCACCTGGAACTTGAATACCACCTGCTGCAATGAACATCTCCACAGCGAACGCTACCCGCTCCACTGACGAAGATGCCATCAAAGATCTGGCCGAGAAGCTGTCGCACTTTCAGATCCTACTCGGCGTGCTGACAATGCTTATGCTAGTTGCAGTGAACGCTCTGACTGTGTGCCTTAACGAAGGAAAACTGGGCCCCATCTCTTTTTCCAAGAATCTTCTACTTTGCGCGTTACTGCTGAGCAACGCCGTCGTGTTCTTTCTCAATAGCGCCAACACAACTTTCGAGAGTCACCAGATTCGCATTGCCGTCTCAGTTGCGTCAGCGTGTGGCAAGTTCGCTTACTTGACATTTTGTTGGGTTCGGACGCGCGAAATCCTGTCTTTCGTGTCATATCCTTGCGTGTATTCGTTCTTTTCCTATTTATGCATGGCTGGACAGATTATTGTTTGGGCACCTATTTTCGTGGTTTCTTTTGCCACGGGGCCTTCTCCGACCTTGATAAGGTACGCTGTGAGTTTTGTCACATCGCTGGTGGTTGTGCTGTTGGACTGCTATTTCGCGTTTGTGATGGCAAAGTTTTTGGTAAGGCCTGGAAAATACCGTATTGGGTCTGCCAGCATAGGTTTACTGATGAACTTTCAAAACATAAACAGGTGAGAGCAAGAGCGGTGAAGCCATCCCCCGCAGCGACTTATTCCAAAAGCGGCCACACCAAAAGCGGCCATTCCAAAAGCACCTTTTCCAAAAGCGCCCTTTCAAAGAGTGGCCATACCAAAAGCGCTCATTCTAAAGGTGTCCTTTTTAAAGGCATCGATTCTAAAGGCACCGATCCTTCAGCCACTGAAGTCTTTCCTATCATTGCAAGCCACCAACTTGTTGCTTGCGCGGTATTCTTTACAATGGTGATGTTTCACAATTGGGGAATCCTGATTAACACGCAGAGTGGCTCTCTTGGGTCGATGCAAATGTCCTACGGATGTACTGCTCTTCAGGATGCTGCTCTCTTTTCTATGCTAGTTTGCATTGTGCGCATGAAGTTGAAACTTACCTTTCTCAAGTGTCACGACTGATTTCGAGTGCTAGTGCTGCGATAGTATGGAATAAAGATCTTGTCTTGGTTCAGCCAAATAGTTGCTCGCTTATATTGCAGCAACTCCATTGTTTGCGTATTCAAACAAAATGAATCAGACCCTGCCGAACAACCTGACAACCAACAGTACTTTGGCAGTGAGCGAAGAGGCAATACACGCGCTAGTGCAGTTGGTAGCTCACTTTCAGACGCTTCTCGGTGTACTGACTCTGCTGATGCTCGTGGCCATGAACGGACTGATAATTTATCTAAACCATGGGAAGTTGGGTCCCATCTTTGCCCAAAAGAATCTTCTTCTCTGTGCCCTTCTTTTGAGCACATCCGCCATGTTAATTCTCAACAGTGTTTACACCACATCCGAGAGCCAGCCAATCTACGTTACCTGTACCGTTGCCACTGCTTGCGCTGAAGTTGCATATATATCTTTTTCCTGGGTTCGAACGCGTGAAATCTTGCGTTTGGAGTCACATCGATATGTGCACCTGTTCTTTTACTATTTCTGCCTGGTTGGGCAGATTATTTGTTGGGCACCCATTTTTGCGGTTGCCTTTGCGGCGGGGCCATCTCGAACTTTGTTGCTTTACATTGTGAATGGAACTACGGGGCTAGTTGTCGTGTTTCTTGATTGCTATTTTGCCATTGTGATGGGCACACATTTGGTGAGTTTTGCCCCCCCCCCCCCCCCCCCCTCCCTCGCTTTCAAACGACCCTATTCCAAAAACTGATTATTCTTATTCATATCAACAAATAGGTGAGTCGCACAGCCGAGATCCTCGAATCAAAAGGGCCAGAGTCTCGAGGGGTCAAATTCTATCCAATCATAGCCAGTCACCAATTTGTGGCATCGTTGGCATTCTTTAGCATGATTTTATTCTACGCGGGCGAAGCGTTTATCGATGTCAGCGGTCGATCGATTACTTCGCTGCGTATATTTTACGGATGCAGCGCCCTGTTCAACTTTTCCTTGTTTGGTGTCATGGTCTGCAACGTGCTCATGAAAGTGCGGCTTCTGTTTTTAAAGTTTGAGGATTGATTTACTGTTTTCAGAGTGCCACATAAAGTATCAGTTGTCCTTGCATGGTTGAGTTTATATTTTTTCCTTTCTGCTGAAAATCCGACAATAAAGAGCATGAACAATGATTATCCCAGTAGTCACCTCGAGCCTACCACTCAACACCACCCTCTACCCAACGGATCTAAATGACACCAATGCTGCAAATCACAGCATCACCGACTCCAGTAACCTGGCGCAACTGGATCGCGAGTTTGCCAGCGCCATCAGCGACCTGGAAGCCGCCCTCAGCGTCCTCACATTCCTCATGTGTTTCTTTGTCAACTGCTTCCTCATTTACTCGAGCCCAGATTCAAACGCGCTGCGTTCAAAAAAAAATGTTCTATTGACGGCCCTGCTGTGTTCCGCCGGGTTCGCTTTCGCTGCCAACTCGTTCCGTACGGGTAGTTTCACTTACGCAAACCAGATGGCGAGTTCCGTGGGAATAGCAATTATGCAGATTGTTTATCTCTCGTATTCATGGATCCGGAGCAGAGATATTTTTGCGATAGAGTCGAACCGGATCACGTTTGCAATCTTTTACGGCATCAATATTTTTGCCCAAATTGCGTGCATTGGGCCCGTTGTGAGTATGGCGCTTACGATCCAAGGCGAGAATAAGCTTGTGGGGTGGTTGACTACGAATCTGGTGGGCGCGCTTGTGGTTGTGTTGGATTGTTATTCCGCGTATTCCTGCGGCAGACATTACTTTCGAAAAACAATTGAAGTCTTGGAGAGTCACGGCAGTTCTGCAAAAGGAGCTCGATACTTTCCCATTGTGGCCGTGCATCAGTTGTGCGCTAGTTGCGGGACGCTGTTGATGATTGCGTTGTACGCTGGGGAAACGGTTCTTAATTTGAAACGGGGCGTCTCAGTCGATGATATGCATACATTTTACATTTGCAGTGCCTTTTTCAATTTGGCCATGTTTATGGTGATGGTCAGTCTGGCGTCCATGAAAGTCCGCCTTATTACTGTTTTTATAGATTAGTCGGTCTTTTGCCGCATTTGTTCTGTTGTTTTTATTGAGTGTTCCAGTTACCCCTCCCTCCCCTCCCGTTCAATGCTGAGAAAATAAAATTCGTAATTTAAAGTTGGTGTGTGCCAAAAATGCGTGCACAGCCTCAAGCTCTTGAGCAAGATCATTCCATTTCGACGATTTATCCAAACTCTTGATTCTAGCGGCAGAAAGGATCGTTTGCTGCAAAAATGGATTTTTCTTCCTCTTGGTCAAGTTGCAAACAGTTCCTGGAGCAAGGCACGACCCATTCGTGAAGAATTCTCGAACAAAACCCAAATTGACCCATCGAGCAGTGTCCATACGCGTTGTGCGTCAAGAGCCGCCTGTTTCCTCCCATCAGCGATTCAGCAAGTTTTGCCGACTTGAGCGGCGTGACAGGATCAAACGTATTCCCAATTAAGAGAACCTAAGGCAAATCGTGAGTTGATAGTTTTCCAAACATACAATGACGCGAAAAATAAAAAAAAGGAAACCTTGTTTTTGGTGGTAGGGTTCCATGCCCCAGCGAATCGCTCAACAGGCTTTGACGGCAATGCTTGCACACTAAACCCATCCAATCCCACTGAGTTCCAAAATACGGTCCAATTTCTTCAGTTTCCAACGCGACTTCTTCCTGTTGTGTCTCTTTGAGAGCGTCACAGATCAAGTCCATGTTGCGCGCAGTGTAAGCGTTTGAAATGTATAGAGGTGGGTCGTCGCTCCATTTGCCGCAACTTTTGGCCATCAGTTCCTGGTACGAGGTAAACTTGGACACTAAAGTCGTCGAACCGAGAGCATTGGGTGGGCTGATTTTGCTCATTGCGGCAGCAGCATGAAGAGATGAATTTTCAGAACATTGGACCGAGCTTGAGTCGGCAACGCCGCGAGGGTCTGAGTGTATGAAAGTGAGCGAATGGATTGCAGAGAAGGAGAAATCACCGAATCCAAGGATATCGTATTCCCCACTAGTGAGAAAAGAGATCAGCTTGCCCCCTCGAATAGAAAACTCCTTCCCTGAGTTGTTTGGATGAAGTGAGCGAGGAGGGGAGTAGGGCGACCAACCCAAGGCAGCGCGTACGCTGGCTTCGGCCGCTGGCATTCAGGATCTATTGCGATCCTGGGTGCAGGAGTCCCCGAGTGAGGCGGTGCGTTTATGCGTCTAGGAGTTCATCACCGTTGTTCCCATCAAAAAAACCTTTTTTCTTGACAAACACAGAGTTGACAATCCCGGCCCCCGAACACGCAAATGGACCTTCAGCAGCTTTCCAGCATCGTCACAGAACTACGACGCCTGCAATCAGATCTCATGGGTCGGACCACGCAGATCTTACAAGTTATGGAGAAGGAACTGTATAAACTGGAGCTGCACGCGCCAGGCGGTGTGCTGGCCAGGGATAACAAGGCATCTGTCATGGACTTTGACATCAGGCTTGCAGCAGCAGACTATATTTCCGAGATAGCTGCATCGGCCGAGGGTGTGAAACGGCAAGAAGCGGAGGGAGGAGTGTCGCTGAGTGCATCTGCACTCCGTGATGCATCGACACAGCACCTGCCCGCCATTGGCCCCACTTCTCGCATTCCAGGTGCAATCCGCCGCAATAGCGCCCCCAAAAGTTACCCCAGTCTGGGATGGGGAAAACGCGCGTCGATGACGAGAAGCTACGACCACACTGACGCAAGTCCAACGAAGCTGGACCTCGCAGAAACCGTTTCAATTAACATCGCTTCTAAGCGATTACCTCCAAATCGCGTTATTTCCGATAAGCTACCGGCTGTCGACGAAGGCAATCTTCCATTTGGTGGGCCGGGTTTGAACAAGTCGAGCGGCATATCCATAAAACTCCAAAACAATGATGGTTTCAATGGATCCAAACCAACCTCGCCGATTCAGGTTGCGAGAACGAGCTACGGCCCGTATCCTGTCGAAATTGTGACGGCTGGATTTGCGAGTCAAAGCAAGGCATCGTCAAAAGCAGCCATCGTCAATCTGAACAGTATCTCAGCCGTGAGAATTTTAACTTCGATGTCTTCCTCGATGAATGCAAACACTTCTCAGGACTCTATAATTCTGGAAGGTGAGTGCTTGAAGGACGAGGCTGAGCAGGAAGAACTGGACGAATTCATTCTGCCACCCATGTCACCGGACAAACATGCAAAAGAAGCGGCATTTCAGTCCTCCAAGACTACTTTGAAAAATCTGTTGTTGAGCGATGGCAAAAAGCGTCAACGTTAGATTTCAACCAAATCCTTTGCATTTTCGGAACTCCAGTCGGTCCGCGACCTGACGGTATCCCAGTCAACATTCTCGAAAATAGTGCTACTTCCGGCATATGATGAGAAGGGGCGCCGATTATCTTCGGAGACACTTTTCGCATATGGAAGTATGAACACACAGCTCATCGTTGATGGTATCCATCCACGGTCGCTTTTTTCGAATGCTTGGTATCTGATATCTTCAGGTGCGAAGAATTGCCCTCATTCATGGATTCGTACTTTATTAAACACAACTGCGTAGCTACCTTGATTGGTCTGCTGTGGCTCATACCGTTCGTTATCAGCTACAACTCCCACCCACTGTACACGTTTCTAAGTCCGTCGGTCTTGTCTGCCGGAATCACACTTTTCTTTGCATTGGATTCAGCGCTCCATGCCATAACGCCGCAAGTAATTGACCGTGACATGAATCTGGATATGGCTGCGTACGAAAAAGCGAGGACTCCTTTGAACGTTTGGATGCTACACTGGTGCCAAAAAAGGCTCCTTTTTGACGCCATTACTATAGTAGCGTGATTCTTTTTTTTTTTTTTTTTTTTTTTTCGGTTTGATGAACAAATGCCCCACTCAACCATTCCAAAATGTTTTTCACCAGATCCCGTTTACACTGATTTTCCATCAAATTCATTACTACGAACTACTCCTCCTGATCCCCCTCGCTCGCACTGCTCGGCTTCTCGAGTATTTTAGTATTTGCCCCATCATGAAATACATCGAGTGGCGCTTGGACGATGTGACTGGAGCTTTCACGTCCAGAATCACACCCATCACCGGAGCCATTTGCTTTTTTATTCACTGCAACGCTTGCACAATCTACTACATGGGTCGTATCACTGGATTTGTTGGATGGGCCGCTCTTTGGCCATTGTTTGATCATGCGACCGTGCTTGACTTTTATGTTTGGACGTTTTACAAGGTGGGGAGTGAGGTTCGCACACTCAAACCTAACTGACGTTGCCTTTTCTGTTCATGCGTGGCAGGCCGTCGGAAACATGTTCCCAACTTCCTTCAAGTGAGTTCGATTTCAAGGAACCTGTATCTGCGACTCAACTTACTTTTGCTGACAGTCCCTGGACAGCCGCGGAGCAGATTGCTTCGTTCATTTACATCATCTTGGCAGCAATTATGGTCAGTTAATTTTACAGTATTTCAGCATTACGAGTTCGCACAGAACGTTAACAGTTCTCGTTGCACAGTACGCCGTCTTCCTTGTAGCAATATCGTCGGCAGTGATGGCTGTGAACCCGTCCGGCCGAATGTTCCATCAAAAGATTGGAGAGCTTCGCGATTACATTCGATGGAAGGACTTGAGCAATGAAACTGAGCAGCGACTGCTGCGTTATTATGAAACAAAATATCGCGGCAAGTACTTTGAAGAGGACGCCGTGTTGACTGATTTCAACGATTCACTCAAAGCGGTGAGGGCTTTTCTGACCGTCAGTGTTTGCTGACTCGTCAAACTAGGAAATCTTGCTCCATAATACGCGAAAACTGATTGAACGCGTGCCGTTCTTGAAACGAAACGAAGGTGATGGACGAGATGAACTCTTTATTGGTCGAATAGCGGCAGCGCTGCATTCCTGCAACTACATTCCGGGAGACTATGTCACGAAACAAGGCGACTCTGGATCAGACATGTATTTTATCCTGACAGGGAAAGCGGACGTGTTTATCCAAGGAAAGTACGCAGTGTCGCTTTCTGATGGAGCTTATTTCGGAGGTAAAGCGTAACCCACAGAATGTTGTTTGTATCTTCTTTTTGAAGGTTTGGAAATCCTTTCAGAGGTTGGGTTGATTACAAAAACATTGCGGACAGCGACAGTCCAAGCTATGCTGCCAAGCGTCATGTACAGGCTGACGTACGGTGACTTTCACATGATTCTGGATGACTTTGGGGACATGAAAGTGAGGATCGACATGCTGGCGATGGAGCGGGAGAAGGTGTTGAGAATGGCGGAAGCCAATCGATAGCAGCTTGCAGTTATTTGCCGGATGAAGGCTTGCACATGCAGCTTTTGTAGTGCGCAAGAAAGAAACCAACAATTCGCCCAGTAAAACATTGAAAATTCTGCTTCATTGTCCTTTGGATAAAACAAAATTTCCCCAATCCCCCGTCCTGGCCTCTTTCCACTAATCATCGAAAGTCATGACAGCGTACGTAGGCGCATCCAACACATCACGTCCCTTGAGGAAGCTGAGCTCAATGAAAAACACGTATTCGACCGTCTTGCCGCCGTTCAAGGCGACGAGCTCTCCAGCAGCCTTCGCACTGCCTCCGGTGGCAATCAAGTCGTCCAGGATAATCACGTTTTGGCCCTTCTTGATGGCGCCTTCTTGCATTTCAAAGTAGTCCGTCTGGCGCAAGAATGGGTCAGTTGGAAGAGAAAAAAAAAAAAAGAATCGCGTACTCCGTATTCTTTGGTGTAAGCAACTTGCGTTGTAGCTCCTGGAAGCTTTCCAGCCTTGCGAACAGGGACAAACGCACATCCTAAACGCATGGCAATGATGGGTCCAAGCAGGAATCCACGTGCATCGAGACCTAGCCACACAATGTATTCAGCACCTGGATTTAGTTGAGTAGGAAGCATAACTCACCAACAACTGCGTCAATCTTTGCCAAGTTCGATGAAGTCAAGTGGTGGACAATGTGAGTGACGAGGGTCTGACAGGGGAATGAATAGCAATTAGGCTTTCTCTGACTAGTCGGAGCAGTTATATCACTGGCAAACCTCGACGGCAAGAGGGTCCTGAAAGAGGGGGAAAATGTCTGTCAAAGAGTTAATAAAGGGAGACTGAGTTTGCGAGAAACAAAGCCGTTGCGACTCACCCTGGAAGAGAATGCCCTGAAGATCAAGAGAGATAGTTCGAGTTTAGATCAATGCGCTGCGCAATTGGGCCACGATCATAGTGTAGGTTATGGGCCAGATTGATCACCTTCTTTGGAAAGTCCGGGATGGCTGAGATGGAGTGAGACAGAAGCGGGTGATGAACGGGTGTACGCAGCGATCAATGATGACCTGTCTCTCACCTCTGAGCTTGGAGCGAAGGAAAGCAACGTCAGACATTTTAAACAAGTTTTGGGGGAGACAGTTTGAACGTAAAGTTTATTTGACACAGCTTTCCCCCTCACAAGTCCGTGCGAGAGAAAGCAGCTGCGATTGCTTCGGTCCCGAGATGAAAGTCCCTGTACACAACCATGTACGTGAGGGATGCCGCTGCCAAAGAAACAGAATTTAGACAAGATCGAACCCCAGTCACAGGGTCATATGAACACTCAACTGGCAATGACAAGCGCTGGCCACACGCCTGGCGAAGAAAGAGGAGCAGTTTTGTGGATAAAGATCTCCGTGGTAAAGCTGAAGGTCACGAGCATGTACGTCAACATGCACAGGTTGTAGCAGCTGTGAGGGATGAGCTTTGTTATTCGCACCGATATCAACCATTTCATACGTAGTACATACGCTGGGTTGTTCATGTTGTACGCTGTGTAGATGCGAATAGCAGCACTTGTGAGAGTCCACAGACCCATCAGACGAGCAGCCAGGGCCGTGGCTTTCAATCGAAAAGAGTATTCGAAAGGGGAGTTCAAGATTGGGTATTTGGATCAGCTTTTCGACATAGTTGTGGGTTGTCGACATGTCGCTCACCTTCCTTTGGTTTGCGCGCGTAGATCCTGTGCGTCAGTCGCATGGCCGGGATGAAGCATTGGATGCTGTTGTAGACGGCGAGGACGCTGACGAAGAGGACGACTTTTGGAAAGTTTCCGACTGGAAGCCAAGCGGCGACGGTGCTCATGTTGATGTGTGTTGGGTTTTAAATTTACGCTTTATTACACATTCTTTCATCTACTTTTAGACGAGCCTCGCTGGGCAATTTCCACAGACGCGCGCGGTGAGTTTGAAGTGCGACCTGTTCTAGAAGCAACTGGACTTGCCCTCGCGTTTGAGCTGCTAACACGCCCCGCAAAGACAACTGGGGTCTCGCCCCCATCCGCCGTGCTTCCTCGTCTGCTACCAGCTGCAGATCTCGACCTTCCGTTTGCACTCGAAACACGCTCCTTAATCTCAACCTTCTCATCGCTTGCAGCAGACCCACTGTTGGACACCGACTGTGCAAGCGGGCTTGCTACCGGCAGCCAAGGCTGCACATGAGATGCATTCAACTCGGATCCAGACGAAAAACTGCTGCGCCGACTGCTGACACTTTCTGCGGCCAAAAGACCAGTGGAGCTTGACAACCCGGCTTGGTAGCTCGTTGCGCTGTCAACTCCAACACGGCTGTTTTGACTTCTAGGAGGGATGTGAACCGCAGAAACGGCGCTTGCGTCTGAGAATGGATTCCAATTGTTAGAGGATACAGCTGCTGCTGGCTTGATGGGCATCTCTTTATCAGGTTGAGAAGGCTGTACTGCATACATTTCCGCACGCGCAGTCGGCGACGTAGCGGCAAGTTGATCGATCGTGACACTGCTAGCTTTAGATTGGCGGTTTCGCATGAACACAAAAGCCCCAGCGACAAGTCCCACAGCTGCTACTCCAACGACACCAAAAATAACTGGTTTCGAAGGCCCCGAAGCGCTTGAACCTGAATTCGATGTTCCTGACTGTGTGCCGGTGACTCCATTTTGCCCGGCCGTGTTTGATCCCGAGTTGTTTGAAGTATTGCCTGATTGGTTCGAGTTTGATGTCGATCCACCGTTCGAGGAATCTCCATTGTTTTTTGTAGAGCCTCCATTGGTTCCTGCCACGTTGGTGGACGCGGATTTCGCGGGTGCGTTTCCGCTGCTGGTGGTAGTTTGCGCTGCCCCGCCAGTGACTTCGAGCTCTTCTTCGGGGGGTGGTGGTGGAGGAGGAATGACTTGAGCTGGTACAACGGTTGATCCTTCATTTGTGACACCGTTGCCTGCACCGGCTGAAGGTGGTGGCGTGACGGCTGGAAGATGTAAATGCGTGAGCAAAACCAAGAATTTTTAAGTCCATATGGAAAAACGCTTACGATTCTGCGCGGCTTTGAACATGCACTGTTCGATCGTGCAAGTTTTTCCATCGGCACTGAGAGCCATTCCCGTACAAGTTTCAGTTTTCTGTAACCGAGAGTTGGGCGTACAGAAGCGGGTGCTGTTACTTGGCTCTGGGTTCGTAATAGTCATTCGAATATCGTTAAACAACACGTCGCTCGTCACAACGGCTTGGTAGTACAGCTCCAGCACCAGCTCTGCTCTGTTTTGGCCTTGACCTAACATATCGATCGAGAAGCTCACTTCGCATCCATTCGGACCCTTGACGCCATCACCAGGACCTGTTCGAGTGCACGTTAGCATGACATGAGATAAAGGAAAATAGAGAATATACCTGAGCAGTCAACTCCCTGCCGCACAACCGTCTGCGTCCACACTGTGCCAGTCAAAGTCATGGACATGACCAGACTATCTCCTGGCGAGACATCCATCATGTTCCCGCCCATGCAGCCCGTATGTCTCGCTTCCGGTCCCCCCGGGTTCACATACTGCGCACTGACGTGCCAACCTCGGTACACACTGACTCCTTTCGGTTGGTTTGGTGTACACGCTGGGCCAAACGTCAGAACCGGCTGAAGAACACCTGGAGTCAAGAAGAGTCAACATAAAATGACTTTTGGTTGAAGGGGCAAGGTTCAACAACAACGTACCGAAACCGATAGGATTGAAGTTTGCAGCTAGGTTGTTTGTCTGGAGACCAGGCCAGTAAAAGTAAGTGGCGTCTCCGGTAGCTGGCCTCTGAGGAACAGGAGGGACCACCAGCGTGCATGTGAGGGAGGTGTATGCGTTCTTTGGGCCAGTGAGTGTCCAGTCAAAGGCAAGGGTGTGATCAGCGGCCAGGAGTAGCAGTAGGGTGGCTTGAAGCATTGGTGAGTTTGGTATATGCAATTCGATGTTGTGTGTGCAGGTTTGAGCCTGGGGTTGTTTCCCTTGGTTCAATAATTCAATTTCAGAGCCAAGGTGAAACTGTCATTTGCCGTTTTCAAAACAGACACGCACATTTTTACAGCACTCGTTAATTTATTCTACTTTAACGCTAGCAAGAAGTAATACGTACGGAATCGTGTTGAGCTTTCCGATGATCCCTTCTTTGAGAGCGCGTTGTACCGCTGGGAACGGGGAGTCGAAGAGGGAGGCAGCTGTCAAAAACAGACATGTGCGAATCTGATTCGCCTCTGCGCCGACATCAGAGGAACCAGTCACTGAAGAGCGATCAGGCACGCCGAAGATCCATTCAAAAAAAAAGGTCACTTTTTTAAATTGAGTGTGTTGCCTTTCCCAATTATATATTTATTCGGCTACAAGATAATCCGCCGAAGCCGCCGTTCCAGTGCTGACTGTCGGCGCCGGTTTCGGGTACACGAAAATAAGTGTCACTTGAAGCACGGAAAACACGATCCCGAGTCCGTTTGGAACGATAATGTACCCTGGTTGTGTTGCATCAGTAGCCTGATGTGTTCATTATAACAGCTCAAAACTCACAGTTGCTGAGGGCAAAGCCATACGATGTCCACAAGATGCTGTTAACGACCCTGAAAGTACAACAGATTTTCAGCTTTCAAGCGTTGAAACAGCAAAATGCAACTCACGTTGCAAGGGCCAAAGGAAACTGGAAACTCGACGAATCCTTCAATTTGATGACTTCAAAACACGTGGCAAGTGGGCTCGCGTAAAACATGACTGCAACACCAAAACGGTAAGCACATCAAAGAGAAGGAAAAAGAAACCAAAAAAAAAAAAAAAAAAAAAAAAAAAAAACGAACTCAGAACTGCGTTCGCAACAATCCCAAGCAGCGTCAACGCAGCGTCTCTCTGAATCCCACTAATGAATGCAATGGCGCCCGTCAAATAAATCACGGACTGGATGACAACAAGGCCCAAGACTGTCAACTGCCGCGCTTTATGCGTCGCCATTGGCAGTAGGTACAGAGTGTACAACGTGGCACACACCCACCCAAAGAAGTTGGGCGCGAAAATAAACCAGTCCTTGATGTAATATGCTGGAGATTGGTTGAGTCATCAGTTTCAATTCACAAACACAAACGCACAGTAAACTGTCCACACAAGTCCGTTGCACGCGAGGAGACCAAATGGAAGCTGCGTTGGCAATGAAAATAAGTGAGATTTCCCAGCAGTGCTTCGTGTATGTGAGAGTGACGAACGGTGTTGAGTTTTCCCAATGTCCCGTCTTCAACAGCTTTCCTGATGGCAGGGTACGGCGACAGAGTCAGACCAGCGGCAGTGACACATCCTCTGCTCGCGATACCGCAGCCAGTTAGAAGGGAGCACCTCAGGTTTGAAGACGAGACTCACAGCGACGGAACGACATACTGCAGCGCAATCTGGCATGCCATTGAGCCTGCGCACAGAGCAATGCCCGAGTCTGAGTTATCCGATGCGCCCATGCTTTCCTTCCGAGATTGCGCGCAGTGATTTTTATGAACCGCTGTCGAAATCTCATTTCAAATGTGTAAAATCTTCCTTATCCGCTCAAGCAAACGAAACCGCCATGATCGGATGAGTAATCGATATATTCTTTAGATGCACATCTTTCTATTCTTTTTCAACCTCTGCCGCCACCGCCATTCCTGGAACTGCTCTCTGCGCGTCTCGATCCACCACTGCCTTGGTCCCCTCGGCGTCTGGCAGACTCTGAACGCACATACTCTCTAGCTCTGTCTCTGCCTTCCCCAGACCTCGCATTGTTCGAGTGCGAGTCGGAGTAGTCTCTCCCACCGGCGGCACGACTGCTAGACGCGTTTCTCGTCGACCGACCCTGTCTCGAATCGCTTTGCGCATCACCTCTGTCTCTGCGGTGGTTTGGGCTCGAAGCACCACCCCCAACAGAGCTTTCATAGCCGCGATGATCGTATCCTTGTTGTGGTGCATTATTGCGGGGAGAGTTTTCATTGTATCCGCGTGGAGAGTTGGAGTGTTCGTTGCGTTGAGGGCTGTTGTAGCGTGGCGAGTGTGCTCGATTGTCGTAACTGTCTTTGGAAGGGCGGCCAGAATGTGGAGGAACCATGGCGAGTGTCATTGGTGGTGCATGGGCTCGCTTTCGACGACGGTACAATACAACCGACAAGCCAACTACAAGCAGAATAAACGCCCCACCGCCGGCTCCTGCATAAATGACCCACTGCGGAATGTTTGCACCCTTTGCACCAAGTCCTTGCGCCGAAGTGCTCGAAGATGGAGATGGCGCCGGGGCAGGGGGTGGATCCGCCACACCAGAGCCTTCCTCCGTTGTCCCCCACACCACATTCGGGGATGTCCCGTTGATGCTCGTGGTTCCCGTGTCGGGGTTGGATTCTTTGATGGTGAGCAAGTTTGCTGTGGTGTCGGGTGGAGCGTCTGCTGGGGGTGCCATTGGACCGACTCCGGCAAAGCTGAATCCACCGTCGCTTTCGGTCCCAGTCTCGGATGCTGCAGCGGTGGTTGTTGCGGCGGGATCGGCAGGCACTGTGGCGGTGGCATTTGCGCCAGCTGCAGTGGTAACAACGACCACCGGCGATGCTATCAAGTGAGGTGTCAGTACATCAAATAGAAATACAAAAGAAACAAAGCAAGTTGACTCACGCAAAGCAGGAGGAGCAAACAGACACTGCTGGATGGTACACGTCTTTTTATCATCGCTCAGCACCATCCCACTGCACGCTTCATACTTTTGAAGCAGTGATCTCGGCGTACAAAACTGTGAACTCGACGCAGGCTCCGCATTCGCAGCCACAAGCGTGATATCATTGAACGCCACGTTCGTGTACGGCCCAGCCTTGTTCCAATGCTCCAACACCAATTCCGCACGATTCTGTCCTTGTCCCAACATATCCAGAGAATACAAAACCTGGCATCCACCTGCGGAAGCCGATCCCCCGCCTGAACACTCTTTCCCCTGTCGAGTCACAGCTTGCACCCAAGTTGTCCCATCCAAGACCATGGACATTGCCAGACTGTCTCCAGGGTTCACGAGCATCATTTCGCTGCTGAAGCATCCACGGTATCCTGGCAGCGGGTCCTTTTGCAGGTTCACGTACCAGTTACTAACGTACCAGGATTCGTAAGGTTTGCGGGTGAGGGGCTGTGAACCCTTGTTGTAGCATGCCGGGCCGTAGGAGAGTACTGGTTGGAGAACGCCGAACCCGATCGGGTTGTAGTTTGCCGCACGGGAATCGGTCTGAAGTCCGGGCCTGTGTAAATTGGTTCAACGTTCAACACGGCGGCTTCCCCAAACAAAGGGCCCCTCAACATACCAGTAGAACCAGGTTCCATCGCCTGTTGCCGGTTTGCCCGGCATGGGCGGGACAATGAGTGTGGCCGAGAAGGAAACGTAGCTGTTCTGGGGGCCATGCAGGGTCCAGTCGAAGGCAGCAGCTTGGCCTGCCAGACTGCTGAAGATGGCCAGCACCAGCAGACCTGCACTTGTTTGTGCCGGTGTTGGTGTTGGTAACGCCATTGATGCAGTGCTTTGTGTTTTCCAAATTGGATCAGGGTTTCTTCCTGTGGCTGGAGAGTGTTCAGGAAATGGCTCATGCTGACTTGGCGCACCGCACGTTCATCGCAAACAAAGACTGGTTCAAACGAGAAGAGAGATATATGTATGTGTTTACTATTTAACTTCTTTTGTAGAGAAAGATACAAGACCGGGGAAAAGAGAGAAAGAAACAAAAAGGAATACAACGCGAACAGAGAGAAATCAGCACAAATCATCCTGACCAGGTCGCTGTGCACTCTCGCTCCTCTCACGGACAGACCTGCTGCCTGCTGAGGTTGTCTCTGCAGTTCTACCCCTTCTGCTCGTGACACTGCTCACACTCGTATCTCTCTGTCTAGCAGCTGCGATTCGGCTCGCGCTGGCTTCACGCGCGTTTCCAGAGTGCGGTTTGCGACCATCGCTGCGGCGACTGTTGTTGCTGTTCAAGTTCTCGCGTGATCTGCTTTGACGCTCTTCAACGGCGACTGTTGCAAACCCGCTTCCAGACTGGCGACGAAGTTGGTCGTTTCGCGGTTGGCGTCCGTTTCCTGATCCAGAAGCTGAAGTCGGAGCTTCGTGGTCATCAGCCTGGTGTGCCACTCGGACGGGGCTGGCTGCAACTGCAGAAGACAAGCGGCGGTTGTAGTTTACGCGGTGACTTGGGCTCGCGTCGCGGCCAGGGATGACAACTAAAGTAGGTTCTTCTGCTGGAGTCGGAGTCATTTGGCGGTCAGTTCTACTGTAAAGGGCGCTGCTGCCTCCAACAACAGAAGAACGGCGGGAAGAGTCCATTTGGCGGGAATGGCGGCGACTGTTCGAGCTGGAAGCATTCACGTCATTGGATTCAACAGCAAGTCCATTCCCAATATCGATACGAGAAGTACGGCGGTTGCTTGAGCTTTGAACTGGTTCCACAAGATCTGCGCGAGAAGCGCGGCGACTGCTGTTGGCCATGGGTTGAGCCAAGTAGCCACCCATCGCTTCCACGCGGGATGCACGGCGGCTGTTGTAACTCATTAGTACTTCGTGGTCCATCACATCCTGGCGAGAAGCAGAGCGTGCCCGGCTGTTTCCAGACATCATTTCCCGCTGTGGGGAAGAGCGGCCATTTCCACTCGGTGCATGTGTCGTGGATGTCATTCCAACTTGATCGAAATCACGTTGTCTCGAGGCGGATCGACCGTTGCCAGAGCCAGCAGCCAATAACTCCTGACGCGAAGGCGCTCTTGGAGCTTCGGCGGCAGGAGGCGCCAGATAAAACTCCATCAAAGAATCGTGTTTTGAAAGATCGACTGCCCGCGCATTTCCACTGGCTGCCACCGGGACGTGCAATTGCTGCTGTTGTGGCTCGTGAACCATTTCTTGACGACTCGCTGATCGAGGTTTTCCATTCGAAGATAGATCCAAGTGGCTTCTGCGAGACGCTGAAACATCAGGTCTCAACAAGTCGCGAGCGTTTTGGCTTGAAGGGGGACTGTCTGATTTTCCAGTGCTTCGCGCAGCGCTTGGTGGGCGCGGTGGCAGCAATGAGTTGATGGCGGACACGGGCCGATCAGCGTATTTTTCCTTTGCGTCACTGAAATCAGGCTTCTCGTTCGATTGGACATACTTGCCAGACTTGGCGACATCATCCTCATCAACGCTCTTTGAACGACGGCTGTACATGACAATGCCGACAATGAGAACCAGTGCAACGCCTCCACCAATGGCACCATAAAGTACGGTGTTACTGATTCCTTTTGACGAAGTCTGGGCAGGTCCTCCTGTTGTTGTACTGCCCGCAGTTGAGCCGCCTCCTGCTGAAGGTGTGGTAGCCCCTGAGTTGCTTCCTGATCCGGACGAGATGACGGCGGGGGGTGCAATTGAACCTGCACCGAGCCCCCCATTGTTGTTGTCGACTGGTGGGGGAATGGTGCTTCCGACTGAGATGGGGTTGCCCTGAGCGTCGACGCCACCGTTGTTACTGTTGTCAATGGTTGCTGGATCAAGGGTTGGAACATCCGCGCCTTTTTTGAAAAAATTGTCAAATCTTGGGTAATTTGGGTGATGGGAACATGAAATGCAAACTCACGAGACGCTGTGGCAGTAAACAGACAACTGCTGATGGTGCAAGTCAGACCATCTTGACTCAACGCCATGCCCGTGCATGCTTCATTTTTCTGCAGTCTGGACAGCTCGTTACAGAACGCAACGCTGCCTGCAGGCTCCGGCTTGGCCGCAACAAGACGAATGTCCGAAAACTGAACATTGTCCGTCACAACGGCATTAAAGTACAACTCAAGAACAATCTCGGCCCGATTCTGTCCCTGTCCACGCATGTCCAGTGCATACGATACTTGACATCCGTCAGGGCTTGAAACACCGCTTCCAGTTCCAGAGCATGCAACGCCGACTCGAGTCACTGTTTGAACCCATGTGGTCCCTTGAAGGACCATGCTCATCATCAGCGTGTCTCCCGCAGCAACGTCCATCATGTTTCCGCCCTGGCATCCTTTGTATCCAGTCTCGGTTCCTTTCGGGTTTACGTATTGTGCGGAAATGAACCATCCTCGGTATACGCTTGCGCCGGCGGGTTGGTTCGGCGTGCATGCTTTGCCGTATGTTAACACTGGCTGGAGGACACCTGTGTTTCGAACAAGTTAGTATGATGCAGAGTATAGCTCTAAGCATGTAATACGTACCAAAGCCGATGGGGTTGTAGTTTGGAGCGTACTGGTTTGTTTGGAGACCAGGCCTGAGTTCGAAAATAATCAATCAGGGCAAGATGGAGATGCACGATCACTGTTTTCAGATACCAGTAGAAGTAGGTGGCATCCTTCCCGGCGGCGGGTCTGACTGGCACGGGCGGAACGGTCATGCGGCATTCTAAGGCCGTGAATGTGTTGCCCGGGCCCTTGAGCGTCCAGTCGAAGGCTGAGACTGAGTCGCACAGCGACAGAGCCAGCACGCACAGAGCGAGAGCAGCATGCATTTGTTTGGAGGTGCGGTCGTTGGACTGGTTGTTGGTAAGAGCGGAGAAGAGAGAGGAGGGGAGGAGAAGTGATTGAAATAGGTGATTGCTGTCTTGTGTGACTGAAAAGAAACGATTTTATTTCTCAACACACACTCACACTTGCCCAACTCAGACCATGCGTCTGCTCGTCTTAGTAAAGAACCTGTTTCAAACAAAGCAACAACGTCAGACGGCGTCTCCGTCCAACATGCAAGCAAGTCACTCAACTGCGTGATGTAGTATATCTGATACCCAATTACTCCGCCAATCATGATCCCTTCGAAGATGGTCCAGTACACAACCCGCGAGTTCGTGCTTTCTGCGGCTATCAAGAGGCAGAGTTATGTGTGTTGAGTGAGGGAAGGCTTATCAACTACCAAAACATAAAACATACTGGCGTGATGTCTCAGCAGTCGCGTGCGAATGTACTGCTGCTCATCATTCACTTGCTGGATCGTGTTTGCCAGTTCGCGAACTTCCGTTTCAAGTGATCCTTTGACGTCTATTTTTCGCGAGCACCCTTTTAAACACTGCAAGACCACGCACGAAAGCCACAGTATCAACGCACCTTCTTGACCCTTTTGTCCAGCCGCCTTCTTTTCAGCGCTCTTGTACTGCTCATCCGGTCCATTGACTGAAAATGAAACTGATTTTTCGAAGTTTCCAGCTGCAGAGAGTGTGATCAGCCATAGGGTCCTCGCATCACTTCAAAGAATGAAACATCAAAAAGAAGCACACACCATGGCCCATGTTTGAGATGCAGTACGAATGCGTTCCGTCCTTGGCTGCATCCACTACAAACGACCCCGTCGATGTGCGGAAAGCACTCTGAACAATCAACTCGTCTGGATTCGTCACCTTCATTATTTAGTGCGTGTTTGCATGAATAGATGGAGTTCGTTTTTGATGTTAGATGTGTGTGACGAGCAGAAGGCAACGCGCAAATTGAAGTCCCATTTCCAAATACATACCCAAAAGTCAATGTCCAAGTTTGAAGACCCAAAGACCTGTGGACCATGAGGCTTATGAGCATGCTTTGAGGTAATAAATATTTCAAAAGTACCTGGAACGACAGGCCAAGCTTCTGGCCGATGGTCATGGGCTCGAAGAAGCAGTGTTTCGACTGCGGTTCCATCGTAATGTGGTAGTTGTTGGAGGCGAGCGCAACTTGAACCAGCGCAAGGAGCCCAAGAATGACCGTCTGCATTATATTTTGGCCGACTTTATTTACTTATTTATGCAAACTGATAAAATGGTAAAATATGAGTCGACCAGCCCCAGCAGGTCCAATGCGTACTCCACCGCAGCACAACCAGGCTAATCCAGCACGTAATGGTATGCTAACTGATTGCCCAAAGAAGAGGTACTCGCCAAAAAAAAAAAAAAAAGTGGGTCTCCCGTCCAGACTGCTTAAATACCGCAAACACAAATAACTGCAGTCGCACATACCTGCAGAGACCCCCATCGACACCCAAGCGCATAAGAGAGCACCTCAGGCCCAAGTGCTAGCATGCTGGTTGTTCTCTC
>JAIWWG010000196.1:0-19505 GCA_025435555.1 Chytriomyces cf. hyalinus JEL632 | reverse complement strand
TATGACGACGATATTGAGGATTCTCATGATCAGGAGGAGGTTGTTGATCAGGATGATGTCGAAAGTGTTGAATCTGAATTCAGTGAACTGGAGGAAGTAGCACCGCCTCGTCGATCATCACGTATTCCTGTACCACGTCAAATTTGGGCTTCATCAAGAAACTCAGTTCATTATGCTTTTCTATCCAACGGTATCAATGACAAGGATCCACGCATTGTGGAAGCTCGTACTGTTGAAATTAACCAACTCAAGAATTTTGGAGTTTGGGAACATGTACCGAAATCTAAAGATATGCACGTCATTGGGTGTAGGTTTGTTGATGTACAGAAAAAGGATTCTCAAGGTAATCCTGGTAAATTCAAGTCTCGATTGGTAGCTCAAGGTTTTACAATGATCGAGGGTGTCGAGTACTTTGACACGTTTGCACCGGTAGCCAGGCCGTATTCAATCAGGATGTTTATGATCATGTGCTGTGATCACGATCTGGAGATGTATCAAGCTGACGTACGTAATGCTTTCGTTCAAGCCAAGCTGAATGACGAAGTGTACATGAGGCAACCTCCTGGATTTGAAGAGTACCCTTTTGGTAAAGGTGTACCAACCGTTCTAAAGCTTCTACGGGCATTGTACGGTACAAAGCAAGCTGCTAGAGCGTGGAACAAGACGTTTAGCAGTTCATTGAAAGATCTCGGTTTCAAGCCAAGTGTCTTCGACCCATGTATTTTCACACGTGGGAAACTCACGGACAAGGATTTCATCATGTTAATCTTAATCGTGGACGATTTTCTGTGTGGTATTGCCAGGAGCAACAAGTCTCTCTGGGCCAAGTTCGTTAAGGAGTTATCTGCCAAGTTTGAAATCAAGGATTTAGGTGTAGTGGAACGTTTCGTCGGTATGCAAGTCATGAGGGACGAGTCTCGGATCTATCTATCACAGAAGCCATCTCTGGGTGAGATGCTAACTCATTTTGGTATGACGGAAGCTACTACAAGGGAAACGCCAATGGTAGGCACTCCAGTAGCACCTTCAGATGACAACGACACCACAACACAACCTTACAGGAGTCTCATTGGATGTCTCTTGTACCCTACTCAATGGACAAGACCAGACCTAGCCTTTGCTGTTGGTAGTCTTAGTAGATTCAATAATAAGCCAAGTGATGTTCACTGGAAGCACGCTACCGATGTTTTACGGTACGTTAAAAAGTCACTGGACCTCTGTCTAGTGTTCACACGGTGCAAGGAGTTCCACCATGTCGGCTACGCGGATGCTGAATGGTTAACAGACACGATTGACTGTCGTTTCACATACGGCTACATCACGTTCTTGGACTCAAACATTATGCACTGGAAAAGTAAACGATCTGGAGGAGTTGTAGGTTCAACAACAGCTGCCGAATTGGAGAGCGTCTATATGTGCCTCACTCATATGATCTGGGAACGCGATTTACTCAAGTCTCTGGGAATTGTAACCAAGAGGATGAAGATTTTCAATGACAATATGGCCTTGATCAAGATTCTGAACAGCGAAAGGATGCTGGACAGGACTAAGCACATGGCGGTGAAAATCGAGTTTATTCGTGAGTACATCAACAAGCAAGAGCTCAACGTGGAACACATCAGCACTACTGAAATGAAGGCCGATATGTTCACAAAGAGTCTTGGCAAGATTTTGTTCAAGAAGGGAGTGGATGGAATTGGTTTGGTAAGCCATACATGATTGTACATGTGTGGAGGAGTGTTGAATTCAGTCGTAGGACGCGTAATTCTTTATTTACACATTGCCAATCTTAATTATTTCTTTACAATCACTCATCTTTCTTCTGGATGTTTTTCAGTCTCTGTCTTTTCATCCAATCATTTTATTCGATAGTTGTTTTACAAGCTACCTCTTTGTTCTGTTTTTTTGATTCACACAATGGGTCACTTGACCATTGTTCTTAGTGTTTCGTATTTGACATCTGCTTCTCCCTTAAGAACAGATCTTTATCTTCTACTATTTGCTCTCTGTTGCAGTATTGTTCTTATCGACTGCGTATATCCTTAGGTTAGCCAGTTATGATACTTCTTCTTTCTTACGCTAATAGTTGTATGATTCCTTAGTTGATATATTAAAGAGTAGTAACTATCGATACAAGCTTTAAGAACTTCACGAAGATCGCTATATAGTCGTGTTCCAGCGCCTATATTTCTACAATTGTCCAGGTAGAATTCCTCAGGGAACTCATCAGAAATGGAACATGCCAACCAGAGCAAGTCAATTCTCAAGACAACACTGTAGACATTTTTACCAAGAGTCTGGGCAAGAATTTATTCAGTAGACATCAAGCTGGATGTGGATTGGTGGCTTTGGACGAGGGGGAGTGTTCAAATTCGGATCCTGGAAGTGTTGGAGTTGTTGGAGTTAATACCAGCAGCAGGATTGCGTCCAGAAGCACCAAAACTCACAGGAGTGCAGGGAATGGGGAGTTGAGTATTTTGGAGTATTCTGAGAGTGTTGTGAATGACTTGGAGCTGGGAAGTAGCGCATTTTATACGGTTTCGGGTGGCACATCTGTTTGTCACACTTTTGGATCGGAGAATAAGGGTTTTACCGGAAAAAATGAGGGTTACAGATAGTGGTAATTACGCGATTAGTGACCTCTGCAGTACCATTCTGCTCGTGTTCATATGGCACAGTGATCTGTTGCTCAATGCCATGCTCGCCACAGTAAGCCTTGAAATGACCCAAAGTCAGTTCCTTTTCACCTCCATGTCTAAAAGCCTTTACCTTGCGGCCTGTGACTCGCTCAGCCCAAGGTAGCCAGTTCTTGATGATTTCAACAATGTCCTGGCCAGATTTCCGCTTCATTGGGAACATGAACCGCATGTTTGAGTGGTCATCAGTCATTCCAAGTACTGCTAGCTCGCCATTTCGACCAGGAATGTTCACAATGTTGAAATCTAGATGCAACAGATCCATTGGATGTTTAGCACGTGGATTTCCAGTTGGAGAGAAGACCTTACGTTGTGCTTTCCCCAGATTACAGGCTTCACAGGGCCCATGATCACGAGAGTCTTTACCAAAGCTCATTCCATGAACATGTTGAGCCACTTGCTTCAGGGTAGAATAACCAATGTGGCAGAATCGTCAATGCCACAGCTTGTCAGCAACCAAATACGCGTTATTTGGACTTGTGGCTTCCAGGACTTGCCAATTCATGATCCAGCGATTTCCAATGCGATTGGATGTAAAGATTGTGTTTCCCTTGTGCTTGAAAGTCGTCACACCGTTCAGACAGTGTTCTTCAATACCCTTCTTGTCCAATTGCGCAGTGGAGAGAAGGTTGACCTTCATGTTGGGAACATGGAACACCTCATGCAGAGTGACAGTGTTTCCTTCAGTAGTCTTGCAGGTCATGCTTCCAACACCTTGAATTTCGAGAGAACTTCTATCTGCAAGCTGTACAGAGTCTTGAACTGGTCGGTAGTTGCTCAAGATTTCGCGTTGAAACGTGTAGTGCCTTGAAGCCCCAGCATCTTTGTACCAGATCCCCGATTCTTGGTCTTGTTGTTCTGCAGAGAATGCTGAAAACGCGTAATTCCCCGATTCCTTGTTGTTGCTTGTGCCAAACTCCTTGCTGGTGTCTTTCTTGGCTCTTTCGGACTTGTAACGTTCAACTGCAGCCTTGTTGCGACAGTCCCTGATGTAATGATTCAGCTTGCCACAAGCAAAGCATTTCCTGCCATTTGCAGGCTTGCTACCGACGTGAAATGCAGTAGTAGCCTTGTCCAAGTTTGGTTTCCTGGACCTATCCTTGCTAACCTCAGTAGCACGTTCCAGTAGCCGTCTTTTGATCTTCTCCAGCGTAAGATCCTTATCATTGAGAGTTTTCAACGACTCCACAGTTGTTTGCCAGTCCCCAGAATCCGGCAGTGACATCAGAATGCTCACAATGAGCAGTTTATCAACAGTAAACGCGTTTCCTGCCTTGATTGTGTTGGCAGTGTCGATCATCAAAGCCAGATGCTTTGACATGTCGTCCCCAGTTCTGAATTTCGATTCCAGAAGCCTTTTGAGAAGAGCCATTGAAGTTGAAGCTGTTGACAGATTGAATTGAGCTCCCAGAGCGTCGAACATTTCCTTGGCAGTTGGTAGATCCCCAATAAGACCCAGGACCGATGAATCAATCTTGCTGATCAAGTGGGATCGAACCAGGGCATCATTCTTGCGTCTATCGATCCTTTGTTGTGCTCTAACCGACTTGGCAGCATCAGTTTCACCGGGAGGAGCAACAGCATCCTCAGCAGCAGTTCTGTCAATGATGTACAGCAGATCCCTGCCCTCCAGATAGGTTCGGAACTTGAGCCTGAACACAGGCCACTTTGCCAGGGTAGCATCAAAGTCAGGAATTGCTTTGTAGGCACCGTCGGAGTCAGACATGATTCAGGAACGTGTGCAAGGGTGTTTACAGTCGTAGATGAGGCCAGCTGGTGCTGATAACGTGTTTGAATTTATATGAGGCCTTCCTACAACTTAAACACAGCAACTGTTAGTTGTGTGTCACAGCCAATAAGAGATAACAACTTAAAGAGAAAAACTAAAACAAAAACTCCTTCTTATATCCCCTTTTCTGGCTGTTCAGCAACCATCTCCTCCTGTCCCACAAATTTCAGTCTGCCGCTTCTTGTAACCCTGGTTTTTTGTCCTTAACTCCGGTTTCTATCTGTAACCCTCATTTTTTCCGGTAAAACCCTTATTCTCCGATCCAAAAGTGTGACAAACAGATGTGCCACCCAAAACCGTATAAAATGCGCTACTTCCCAGCTCCAAGTCATTCACAACACTCTCAGAATACTCCAAAATGCTCAACTCCCCATTCCCTGCATTTCGTTGAGTTTTGGTGCTTCTGGACACAATCCTGCTGCTGGTATTAACTCCAACAACTCCAACACTTCCAGGATCCGAATTTGAACACGTCCTGCTTGTTTGGTACCATAAAGAGCCTTGAGGAGCTTGTAAACGCGTTGTGGTTGACCAGGAGGGTTCAGTTCTTCTTCAAACCCCTTGAATTGCTGCATGTACACTTCTTCCTCAAGATTGCTGTTCAGGAACGCAGCTCTAACGTCGCCTTGTTGAATGACCCAGCCTCTGGCATTGCAAATGACCAGAAAAACGCGAATGGCTTGTGCTTTTGCGACAGGAGCAAAAGTGTCGGTGAAATCCACTCCTTGGATCTGAGTGAACCCTTTGGCAACACCACGGACCTTGAATGTACCGTCTTTCTTGATGTTTGGAAACAACTTGCTCCCGATTGCCTTTTTCCCCGGTGGTAGATCAACCAGCTCAAAGGCCTTGAAGTGCTTGAAGTTGGTCAACTCCTTTTCAACAGCTGCTTTCCACTTCTGAGCATCTGGACCTTGCAAAGCTTCATCCATGGTCATAAACGCGTAATGGATGCTGTTCCTGTTGTCCAGAATCCACCATTCACCTGGAGGACGTCTGTTTCGCTTGGGACGCAGTGAAGGGGGTGTATCAGGTGCCACATCATCATCTGAACTGCTTTCTTGAGTTTCTTGAACTGGTTCTGGCACTGTTGGAGGTTCTGGCACTGGAATGTCGTCTTCAGAGTCAGAATCATTGGGTTCAGGAGCTTCTTGCACTCCAGAGTTGCTAGCTTGATCCAACGGTGTGATTTCTGGCACTTTTTCGGTTCCATCGGTAGCTCCTTCATCCCAGGTGACACTGGTAGCAATGACCTTCGCGTCTGTCATCCAAGAGCACGCGGTAAGCGCTACCATAGTTCTCATAACGCAGGAATCGACCTGGGAGACAGACTCCTGGGATCGAGTTTGTGACTTCCACCAGTCTTCTCAACCGGGACCTTGACCCAACACCGACTACCAAACACTCTAAGCATGGAAACGTCGGGTTTGACATCAGTGAACTCCTCCACACAGGTAGCACGCTTGTCTGGAGCCATGCTCCTGTTGGCAACAAAAGTAGCAGTCAAAATCGCGTCTGGCCAGTAGCTCTTTGGTAGACTGCTCTCAATCAGTGTTGTTCTTGCCAGGGTGGTAATTACGCGATTAGTGACCTCTGCAGTACCATTCTGCTCGTGTTCATAAGGCACAGTGATCTGTTGCTCAATGCCATGCTCGCCACAGTAAGCCTTGAAATGACCCAAAGTCAGTTCCTTTTCACCTCCATGTCTAAAAGCCTTTACCTTGCGGCCTGTGACTCGCTCAGCCCAAGGTAGCCAGTTCTTGATGATTTCAACAATGTCCTGGCCAGATTTCCGCTTCATTGGGAACATGAACCGCATGTTTGAGTGGTCATCAGTCATTCCAAGTACTGCTAGCTCGCCATTTCGACCAGGAATGTTCACAATGTTGAAATCTAGATGCAACAGATCCATTGGATGTTTAGCACGTGGATTTCCAGTTGGAGAGAAGACCTTACGTTGTGCTTTCCCCAGATTACAGGCTTCACAGGGCCCATGATCACGAGAGTCTTTACCAAAGCTCATTCCATGAACATGTTGAGCCACTTGCTTCAGGGTAGAATAACCAATGTGGCAGAATCGTCAATGCCACAGCTTGTCAGCAACCAAATACGCGTTATTTGGACTTGTGGCTTCCAGGACTTGCCAATTCATGATCCAGCGATTTCCAATGCGATTGGATGTAAAGATTGTGTTTCCCTTGTGCTTGAAAGTCGTCACACCGTTCAGACAGTGTTCTTCAATACCCTTCTTGTCCAATTGCGCAGTGGAGAGAAGGTTGACCTTCATGTTGGGAACATGGAACACCTCATGCAGAGTGACAGTGTTTCCTTCAGTAGTCTTGCAGGTCATGCTTCCAACACCTTGAATTTCGAGAGAACTTCTATCTGCAAGCTGTACAGAGTCTTGAACTGGTCGGTAGTTGCTCAAGATTTCGCGTTGAAACGTGTAGTGCCTTGAAGCCCCAGCATCTTTGTACCAGATCCCCGATTCTTGGTCTTGTTGTTCTGCAGAGAATGCTGAAAACGCGTAATTCCCCGATTCCTTGTTGTTGCTTGTGCCAAACTCCTTGCTGGTGTCTTTCTTGGCTCTTTCGGACTTGTAACGTTCAACTGCAGCCTTGTTGCGACAGTCCCTGATGTAATGATTCAGCTTGCCACAAGCAAAGCATTTCCTGCCATTTGCAGGCTTGCTACCGACGTGAAATGCAGTAGCCTTGTCCGAGTTTGGTTTCCTGGATCTATCCTTGCTAACCTCAGTAGCACGTTCCAGTAGCCGTCTTTTGATCTTCTCCAGCGTAAGATCCTTATCATTGAGAGTTTTCAACGACTCCACAGTTGTTTGCCAGTCCCCAGAATCCGGCAGTGACATCAGAATGCTCACAATGAGCAGTTTATCAACAGTAAACGCGTTTCCTGCCTTGATTGTGTTGGCAGTGTCGATCATCAAAGCCAGATGCTTTGACATGTCGTCCCCAGTTCTGAATTTCGATTCCAGAAGCCTTTTGAGAAGAGCCATTGAAGTTGAAGCTGTTGACAGATTGAATTGAGCTCCCAGAGCGTCGAACATTTCCTTGGCAGTTGGTAGATCCCCAATAAGACCCAGGACCGATGAATCAATCTTGCTGATCAAGTGGGATCGAACCAGGGCATCATTCTTGCGTCTATCGATCCTTTGTTGTGCTCTAACCGACTTGGCAGCATCAGTTTCACCGGGAGGAGCAACAGCATCCTCAGCAGCAGTTCTGTCAATGATGTACAGCAGATCCCTGCCCTCCAGATAGGTTCGGAACTTGAGCCTGAACACAGGCCACTTTGCCAGGGTAGCATCAAAGTCAGGAATTGCTTTGTAGGCACTGTCGGAGTCAGACATGATTCAGGAACGTGTGCAAGGGTGTTTACAGTCGTAGATGAGGCCAGCTGGTGCTGATAACGTGTTTGAATTTATATGAGGCCTTCCTACAACTGAAACACAGCAACTGTTAGTTGTGTGTCACAGCCAATAAGAGATAACAACTTAAAGAGAAAAACTAAAACAAAAACTCCTTCTTATATCCCCTTTTCTGGCTGTTCAGCAACCATCTCCTCCTGTCCCACAAATTTCAGTCTGCCGCTTCTTGTAACCCTGGTTTTTTGTCCTTAACTCCGGTTTCTATCTGTAACCCTCATTTTTTCCGGTAAAACCCTTATTCTCCGATCCAAAAGTGTGACAAACAGATGTGCCACCCAAAACCGTATAAAATGCGCTACTTCCCAGCTCCAAGTCATTCACAACACTCTCAGAATACTCCAAAATGCTCAACTCCCCATTCCCTGCATTTTGTTGAGTTTTGGTGCTTCTGGACGCATTCCTGCTGCTGGTATTAACTCCAACAACTCCAACACTTCCAGGATCCGAATTTGAACATATCATTACCAGTGAAAAGGCTCTTGAAAGGACCAAGCACCTGATTGTCAAGGTTGAATTCCTCAGGGAGCTAATCAGGAATGGTACTTGTCTGCCAGAACAAGTCAAGTCTCAAGACAACACTGCCGACATTTTTACCAAAAGTCTGGGCAAGAATTTATTCAGTAGACATCAAGCTGGATGTGGTTTGGTGGCTTTGGATGAGGGGGAGTGTTCAAATTCGGATCCTGGAAGTGTTGGAGTTGTTGGAGTTTGTTCAAATTCGGATCCTGGAAGTGTTGGAGTTGTTGGAGTTAATAGCAGCAGCGGGAATGTGTCCAAAAGCACCAAAACTCACAGGAGTGCAGGAGACGGGGAGTTGAGCATTTCCGAGTATTCTGAGAGTTCTATGAATGATCCGGAGGTGGGAAGTCGCGCATTTTATGCAGTTTTGGGTGGCACATTGGTTTGTCATGCATCCGGACCGGAAAGGAATGTTTCCGATGTAAAAACGAGGGTTACTGGTGTAAAAACGAGGGTTACAGGCGAAATTGCGCAATCCACCAATCAGAAGAGATCGGAAGAGCGAGAATCGTGGGACATGAGGGCATGCACTGGGGCATGCTGCTGAACAGCCTGGAAAAGGGATATAAGAAGGAGTTTTTGTTTTAGTTTTTCTCTTTAAGTTGTTATCTCTGATCTGGCTGTGCACACAACTAACAGTTGCTGTGTTTAAAGGTATTAAAGAAGTTGTTATCTCTGATCTGGCTGTGCACACAACTAACAGTTGCTGTGTTTAAGTTTGGTAGAAAGGCCTCATAGAAATTCAAACATACCCTGAAGCAAGTAGCTCAACATGTCCATGGAATGAGCTTTGGCAAAGACTCTCGTGATCATGGGCCCTGTGAAGCCTGTAATCTGGGGAAAGCACAACGTAAGGTGTTCTCTGCAACTGGAAATCCACGTGCTAAACATCCAATGGACCTGTTGCATCTAGATTTCAACATTGTGAACATTCCTGGTCGAAATGGCGAGCTAGCAGTACTTGGAATGACTGATGACCACTCAAACATGCGGTTCATGTTCCCAATGAAGCGGAAATCCGGCCGCGACGTTGTAAAAGTCCTTAAAAGCTGGCTACCTTGGGCTGAGCGAGTCACAGGCCGCAAGGTAAAGGCTTTTAGACATGGAGGTGAAAAGGAACTGACTTTGGGTCATTTCAAGGCTTACTGTGGCGAGCATGGCATTGAGCAACAGATCACTGTGCCTTATGAACACGAGCAGAATGGCTACTGCAGAGGTCACTAATCGCGTAATTACCACCTCTGGCAAGAACTAACACTGATTGAGAGCAGTCTACCAAAGAGCTACTGGCCAGACGCGATTTTGACTGCTACCTTTGTTGCCAACAGGAGCATGGCTCCAGACAAGCGTGCTACCTGTGTGGAGGAGTTCACTGATGTCAAACCCGACGTTTCCATGCTTAGAGTGTTTGGTAGTCGGTGTTGGGTCAAGGTCCCGGTTGAGAAGACTGGTGGAAGTCACAAACTCGATCCCAGGAGTCTGTCTCCCAGGTCGATTCCTGCGTTATGAGAACTATGGTAGCGCTTACCGCGTGCTCTTGGATGACAGACGCGAGGTCATTGCTACCAGTGTCACCTGGGATGAAGGAGCTACCGATGGAACCGAAAAAGTGCCAGAAATCACACCGTTGGATCAAGCTAGCAACTCTGGAGTGCAAGAAGCTCCTGAACCCAATGATTCTGACTCTGAAGACGACATTCCAGTGCCAGAACCTCCAACAGTGCCAGAACCAGTTCAAGAAACTCAAGAAAGCAGTTCAGATGATGATGTGGCACCTGATACACCCCCTTCACTGCGTCCCAAGCGAAACAGACGTCCTCCAGGTGAATGGTGGATTCTGGACAACACGAACAGCATCCATTACGCGTTTATGACCATGGATGAAGCTTTGCAAGGTCCAGATGCTCAGAAGTGGAAAGCAGCTGTTGAAAAGGAGTTGACCAACTTCAAGCACTTCAAGGCCTTTGAGCTGGTTGATCTACCACCTGGGGAAAAAGGCAATCGGGAGCAAGTTGTTTCCAAACATCAAGAAAGACGGTACATTCAAGGTCCGTGGTGTTGCCAAAGGGTTCACTCAGATCCAAGGCGTGGATTTCAGCGACACTTTTGGTCCTGTTGCATGTGCCACCCAAAACCGCATAAAATGCGCTGCTTCCCAGCTCCAAATCATTCACAACACTCTCAGAATACTCCAAAATGCTCAACTCCCCATTCCCTGCATTTCTGTGAGTTTTGGTGCTTCTGGACGCAATCCTGGTGCTGCTATTAACTCCAACAACTCCAACACTTCCAGGATCCGAATTTGAACAATTCTTGCCCAGACTCTTGGTAAAAATGTCGGCAGTGTTGTCTTGAGACTTGACTTGTTCTGGTAGACAAGTACCATTCCTAATTAACTCCCTGAGGAATTCAACCTTGACAATCAGGTGCTTGGTCCTTTCAAGAGCCTTCTCACTTGTGAAAATGTCCAGGACAGCCTTGTTGTCACAGAAGATTTTGAATTTCTTCTCCTTGATGATTCCAAGTTCAAAGAGCAGTCCAGACAGCCATTGGCCTTCTTGTGCAGCATGAAAGAATCCTTCCAACTCACTGTGGGTAGTTGAAGTGCACACATTCTGGATCTTCTTGCTCTTCCAAGATACAGGATTGCCATCCAAGAAGAAGATGTAGCCATAAACAGACTTGGCAGTTTGCAAATCATTTGCCCAGTCTGCATCAGTGTAGCACACCAAGTCATAGCTCCCCCTGAACTGGTATTCCAGTGCCAAGCTTTTGCTGCCTTGAATGAATCTGAGTAGTTCCATTCCTGCTTGCCAGTGCTCATCAGTAGCTCCACTGCTGTATTGTCCAAGTTGGCTTGCAGCAAATGCAATATCTGGCCTTGTCCAGATCATTGGGTACATCAGACAGCCTACCAAGCTTCTGTAGGGCCTGTCAGTTTCTGGGAGGTCGGTGTTTCTCCTCAATACCAACCCAGAAGGTAGCGGGGTGTCTCTTGGTTTGCAGTCTTGCATTTGGAACTGCAGTAGAACCTCTTGAAGAGCTCTTTCTTGACTGATGTACAGCTTCTTGCTCTGCAAATCGCGCTGCACATGCATGCCAATGTAGTTTTCCAGGTAGCCAAGATCTTCCACTTCAAACTCCTTCTTGAACACTGTCCAGAAATCTTGAAGGATGGGACTGCTCTTGTCTCCAGCTGCTAAAGTGTCGGTGAAATCAACCCCTTCAATCTGGGTGAATCCTTTGGCAACACCACGCACTTTAAAAGTACCGTCTTTCTTGATGCTGGGAAACAGCTTGCTCCCAATTGCCTTCTTCCCCGGTGGCAGATCCACAAGCTCAAAGGCATTGAAGTGTTTGAAGTTCGTCAACTTCTTTTCAACAGCTGCTTTCCATTTTGGAGCATCTGGGCCTTGCAATGCTTCATCCATGGTCATAAACGCGTAATGCACGTTCTTCCTGTTGTCCAGCTTCCACCATTCGCCTGGGGGACGCTTGTTTGGCTGGGGCCGCAGGGAAGGTGGTGTACTTGGCATATCTTGGTCAAACTCAGTGTCACTGTCATGAGTCTGTGGCACTGGTTCTGGCACCGCAGGAGCTTGCTGTACGCGTTCTGGAACCGTTGGAACTACAGGGGATGGTTCTTGAACCGTTGGGACCTCTGGGATTGGAATATCATCCTCAGAGTCAGAATCGAATTCTGGAGCTGTCCGCACTTCAGAGCTTCTAGCTTGCTCAAATGACATGTTTTCCGGTACTTCTACATGTCTACCGGTAACTCCTTCATCCCACATGATACTGGTAGCAATGACCTCGCGTTTGTCGTCCAGCAGAACACGGTAAGCGCTACCATAGTTCTCATAACGCAGGAATCGACCTGGGAGACTTCTTGGATCAAGTTTGTGGCTCCCACCGGTTTTCTCAACTGGAACCTTGACCCAGCAGCGACTACCAAACACTCTAAGCATGGAAACGTCGGGTTTGACATCTGTGAACTCTTCCACACAGGTAGCATGCTTGTCTGGAGCCATGCTCCTGTTGGCAACAAAGGTAGCTGTCAAAATCGCGTCTGGCCAGTAGCTCTTTGGTAGACTGCTCTCAATGAGTGTAGTTCGTGCCAGAGTGGTAATTACGCGATTCGTGACCTCTGCAGTGCCATTCTGCTCGTGTTCATATGGCACAGTCATCTGCTGCTCAATGCCATGCTTGTCACAGTAAGCCTTGAAATGACCCAAAGTCAGTTCCTTTTCACCTCCATGTCTAAAAGCCTTTACCTTGCGGCCTGTGATGCGCTCAGCCCAAGGTAGCCAGCTTTTAAGGACTTCCACAACGTCGCGGCCGAATTTCCGCTTCATTGGGAACATGAACCGCATGTTTGAGTGGTCATCAGTCATTCCAAGTACTGCTAGCTCGCCGTTTCGACCAGGAATGTTCACAATCTTGAAATGTTGTCCTTTCCCCAGAGTGCAGGCTTCACAGGTCTCATGGGAGTGGGAGTCTTTACCAAAGCTCATTCCATGAACATGTTGAGCTACTTGCTTCAGTGTGGAATAGCCAATGTGGCAGAACCGTCGGTGCCACAGCTTGTCAGCAACTAAATACGCGTTATTTGAGCTGGCAGCGGCATTCTGAACCTGCCAGTTCATGATCCAGCGGTTTCCAACGCGTTTGGACGTGAAGATTGTGTTCCCCTTGTGCTTGAAAGTCGTGACGCCGTTCAGACAGTGTTCTTCAATACCCTTCTTGTCCAATTGCGCCGTGGAAAGAAGATTGACCTTCATCTTGGGGACATGAAACACCTCCTGAAGAGTAACAGTGTTTCCCTCAGAAGTCTTGCAGGTGATGCTTCCAACACCTTGGATCTCAAGAGAACTCCTGTCTGCAAGCTGCACAGAGTCTTGCACTGATGAATCGATTTTGCTGATCAAGTGGGATCGAACCAGGGCATCGTTCTTTCGTCTATCACGTAGTTGTTCCAATCTGAGTGTCCTGGCAGCGTCGGTTTCCTTTGTAGGAGCAATTTTATCCTCTGCAGCAGTTCTGTCAATGATATACAGAAGATCTCTGCCCTCCAAGTAGGTCCTGAACTTCAGTTTGAAGACAGGCCACTTTGCAAGTGTAGCATCAAAATCAGGGATCGATTTGTAGGCACCGTCGGAGTCAGACATTGCTCAGGAATGCGTTTAACAGGTGTTTGGAATGGTAGATGAGGCCAGCTGGTGCTGATAACGTGTTTGAATTTCTATGAGGCCTTTCTACCAAACTTAAACACAGCAACTGTTAGTTGTGTGCACAGCCAGATCAGAGATAACAACTTCTTTAATACCTTTAACACAGCAACTGTTAGTTGTGTGCACAGCCAGATCAGAGATAACAACTTAAAGAGAAAAGCTAAAACAAAAACTCCTTCTTATATCCCTTTTCCAGGCTGTTCAGCAGCGTGCCCCAGTGCATGCCCTCATGTCCCACGATTCTCGCTCTTCCGATCTCTTCTGATTGGTGGATTGCGCAATTTCGCCTGTAACTCTCGTTTTTACGTCGGAAACATTCCATTCCGGTCCGGATGCATGACAAACCGATGTGCCACCCAAAACTGCATATAATGCGCGACTTCCCACCTCCGGATCATTCATAGAACTCTCAGAATACTCGGAAATGCTCAACTCCCCGTTTCCTGCACTCCTGTGAGTTTTGGTGCTTATGGACGCACTCCTGCTACTCTGGCTAACTCCAACAACTCCAACACTTCCAGGATCCGAATTTGAACAAATACAGCAGTAGAGCTACTGATGAGCACTGGCAAGCAGGAATGGAACTACTCAGGTTCATTCAAGGCAGCAAAAGCTTGGCACTGGAATACCAGTTCAGGGGGAGCTATGACTTGGTGTGTTACACTAATGCAGACTGGGCAAATGATTTGCAAACTGCCAAGTCTGTTTATGGCTACATCTTCTTCTTGGATGGCAATCCTGTATCTTGGAAGAGCAAGAAGATCCAGAATGTGTGCACTTCAACTACCCACAGTGAGTTGGAAGGATTCTTTCATGCTGCACAAGAAGGTCAATGGCTGTCTGGACTGCTCTTTGAACTTGGAATCATCAAGGAGAAGAAATTCAAGATCTTCTGTGACAACAAGGCTGTACTGGATATCATTACCAGTGAGAAGGCTCTTGAAAGGACCAAGCACCTGATTGTCAAGGTTGAATTCCTCAGGGAGCTAATCAGGAATGGTACTTGTCTACCAGAACAAGTCAAGTCTCAAGACAATACTGCCGACATTTTTACCAAGAGTCTGGGCAAGAATTTATTCAGTAGACATCAAGCTGGATGTAGTTTGGTGGCTTTGGACGAGGGGGAGTGTTCAAATTCGGATCCTGGAAGTGTTGGAGTTGTTGGGGTTAGAAAAAAAACTCTCTTGAAATTGTGTTGGTTCATTGCCAGCACCGAAATCCCCAAGAGCGCAACCAAAGCACCCACCAACAACATTCAACAGCAGCCGAGGATCTCGTCGATCTTTAAGCGTCCAAAAGCATCCGAAGAACCCGAATCAGCGAGCGTTAAGCCCGAACCGACCCCGTTTGCGTTTAGTGCATCAGCATCAGATTACGTCATCAACACCAACCTCAGAGTTGTCGTCAAAGCCGCCACCCCCGACGGCTTCACTCAGTTCGAACGAGCAACTTGGCAATTTGCGAAGAAGCTCCTCAAGTGCAAGCAGATCATTGGCAATTCAGTCTGTGATTTCGAATTTCAAACGAAGAGTGCCTGTGGCAATAAAACCCCATTCGGCATCAGTCTCACGTCTATTCAGTGTAAGAACAGCGAGTGCGCCAGCAGACCCCGACTCAGAGACGCCTGTCGTAATTCTGGAATCCAAGATCTTATCGATCTCGCACTTGAATCAGCACAACTCGAAGACCATCTCCGGGCGCATTACAATCGAAAACAGCGAAAGAAGGCAGTCCCCTTTATTCCACAGCCCGCAGGCATCAAACGCACCGTTGACGCTGTCGACTCCAGTGATTCTGAATTTGAAATTGACTTTGACTGCGAGAAAAACGAAAAAATGTCGAACCCAGCAATGAACCTTGCTGAACTCCAAAAAATGGTTCTTGAGAACAACAAACGTGTCGACGAATTTATGCGCACCATCAACACACAGATGGAACTGATCCGTGAACAGAGTGCACAATTGAAACAAAACAATGCAGCCCTCCAACGTGAAATCAACGACATGCGCAACTGTCTTTCACAGCAACCCCAAACTCAACAGCCACAACAACAACAACCACAACAGCAACAACAACAACAAAAGTCCACCAGGGCTGCCAGTCGCGCTGCGCGCTCCGCCAGCCGTGGTAGACCCACTGAATCCCATGCGAATGGCCCTGTGTACCGCCCAAAAAACATGAACCGTACCCAAACGTTCAACAAAAACTTCAAAGCTGCTCCCTCGTACAAAGAGATTGCTGCCATGTCGATTCGATCAGACTTCAATGCGCCAGCCCGTGAAGGCCCAGCCCCCGTCCGTGCAGAATCCATTAAGTCGTGCTTTGTATCGCTCAGATTCTTGAAGAAGGAAGCCAAATTGAACGGACCCATGAAAGCAACACGCGCCATCTTTCGCGACACGTTCGAACTGCCGTATATCGAGGACATTAGCCCACTCGGTCGTGGATTTTCCATTGCTGAGATATTCTATGATGGTCGCCATGAAGCCGATATCCGTCAGAAACTCGACGCGAAGCAGATCTTGCTCAGTGATTTCAACCCGTTGGATAGTCCGCCACACCAACCGGATGCGAATGAGGACACGATGAAAGAACGCATGTGCGCGCGCCGTGCTGGGGTTTATCGCAGAGCTCGTTTTGCGCTTGTGAAGCAGGCTGCACTTGAGGGATGTGACACGGCAATGCAGGCTCGTATCCGAGAACTTGCTGCGCCAAAACAGGGTAATCAGTCAGGATCCAACTCTGAGGAAACTCAGATGGAGCAATGATTGAGCACACCAAAATCGGATTTTTGAACGCGCGAAGAAACCTCATCGGTGAAGGACACCACATTGAATCCCTCATGAAACACAAAAAGTTAGACTACTTAATCCTCGCAGATACTGGGCTCAGAAAATCGGCAACAAACCCTATGAGAAATGTGATAGCAGAAACACGCGGAGAGACTCTCATTGGCGACCCTGCTCGCGGGGTAACCAAAGCTCGTAATGGGTTGATGATGATCGATGCAACCGGCAGGCTAACGGCTATTTTCGAAATCAGTGATGACGACGGTAGATGGATGGTAGTCCGCCTTGGAGACACACTTCTAGTTAGCGCGTATTTGGCTCCCTCTGAAGGAGCAGCAACACTTACCGCCTTCGATCTGATGATGACGCAGCTTCAGCAGCAGAACATCGGATCGCCAATCATTATGGTTGGAGACCTCAATGCTCGCCACATTCGTGTGGGTGATCATAGCACAGTCCCGAACTCTGGCGTAAATGGTCAACGCAGAACGTGGATTGAAAAATGGCTTGATGATGGTGACTGGCTTCGCGTCGACCCGGTCCAGGGGAAATGGACAACATGGAGCACCAACGGTGGAAAAGGGATCACTGATCTCGTCTTCGCCAATGGGCCTGGAGCCACGCGCGTTTCGAATTTAACAGTACTGGACAACGAAACCGCGATTGGCTCCGACCACCATCTCTTGACATTCGAAGTGACCGGTTTGGCTGGCTTTCGAAAACCCCCATTCGAACGCATCAACATCCGTGCTCTGCAGGGCAGAATGGATCAGTATCGTGAGGAACTTGAGATAAGGGAAGGGGAAATCAACCAAGTACTCACTGCAACAATTGAGGAAATCGAGCATCATCGACTCACGGCCGGACCAGTCACATGGGAAGACCGCGTCGATATTGCTGACCGTGCTTGGGACCTAGTATCTGACTGGATTCGTTCAGCTGCGAGAAAAGCCCTTGGTGTGGTTAAGTTTCATGGTGGCGCTCTCAAGGCGGATATGATTGAGGACCATCTCAAAGAGCTGATGCGTTGGCGCACTGAAGCCCAGGACGCGATGCTTGAAGCTGGATTGGATCCCATCACACGGAGAGAACGTGCCGGTAAACTTCGGTATATCAACATCATTGTTCGAAAGGCAGCCAAGCGCTCGAGGAAACGTCTCTACAATGCAGTTACTGACACCAGAGTGTTTGACCCAAGTGCAGAAGCCAAACGGATTGCCTGCCAACGTGCGCGGAGCCTGCGATCCAACTGCGCCCTACGACCGGATAAAATGGATCAATACGCGCAACACTTCAAAACAACGTTTGGCTCACCACCTAAAGGAGAGGACCAACCCAACCCCATCGCGCTTGACACAACCAACCCCCGCTCTCCTCAAACCCCCCTCACAAAAGCATCAGTCGCGGACATCATTAAGGAAGAAAACGTGCATAGTCTGGTCGCATGGATGCCCTCCGGAAAAGCAGCTGGAGAAGATGGAATACACGGGGAGTTAGTCAAGGGGCCCAAGGACCCGGAGACTGAAATCATTATCACCGCTTACCCCCTCACCCTCGCATTCCGCATCTTCACCGCACTTCGAGCAACACCGAACGAGTGGAACGTCGCCAACGTGGCGCTGGTCTACAAAAACAAGGGTGATCAACATGACGTCGCCAATTATCGTCCCATATCGCTTACCTGTCGTATTCGGATGGTGTATGAGGGTTGCTTCCGTCATCTCCTTGAACATCGCACTAACTCGTTCACTGACATCGCACAAGGCGGCTTCCGCCGCAACCGATCTACCCTTGACCAGCTACTCACCCTCCACGAAATCATTGCAGCCCACCCCGATCTCCACGCAGTATACCTCGACATCCAAGCAGCCTATGACTGTACCAACCGCCCCCTCCTTTGGACAGAAATGTTCGAAAACCCATCAGACCCCAACCCACAGCTTACACACTCAGTCCTCATTCCCATCTTCAGATGTCTGTTTGACCACAACGTCGCCCGTCTACTCGTATCCGGCTCCAAATCTGCAGATATCCCAGTCACCCGTGGTCTTCTCCAAGGAACACTCTCAGCACCTCCCCTCTTCAACATCTCAATCAACTCGCTTCCAGCAACACTCCGTGACCTGTACCAGAATGCCTGTATTCGCGTCGGACCCCACCGCATCAACTCACTTCTTTTCGCAGATGACACTACAGTTTTCGCGCGCAACAAACACACACTTCAGCAAATCATCAACACTGTCGCAGAATGGGGTAAGAAGAAGGGCGTCACCTGGGCGCCACACAAAAGCGTCGCTGTCGGACCGACCGAGATGCGCATCAAAATGCATGGAATCGAAATAGCGCAAAGAGACAGCACCAGCTACGTAGGAATGACAATGACAGCCGCAGGAATCGACATGACCGCATCAACATCAAAAAGAATCACCGACGCCAAGAAGACTCTATCCTGGATGAAGGGAAAAGGGTTTAATGGTTTTGGTTTTCGAACCCTGCACAGTTTATACATGTACCCAGTCTTTATTCGCTCGCAACTCGAATACGGTCTTGCAATTCGTCCGCTCACGACCGAAGAACTCCAGCCGCTCCAGAAGTTCCAGAACACGTGTCTCCGCATCCTCTACTCAGTACCCACCTCCACATCTATCGCCTCGTTACACCTACTATCATCAGTTCCCACCATCAAAACCCGCAACCTTATCCTCAACGCGGCCTACTACTACCGTCTACATCAGTCCAACGACACTCGCAACCTCACACTACACACATACCGCCAAGGTCTTGAACGCGACCACCGACCCGAATCCACATCGCTCATCAAACACACTCTCGCACACAACCACCACTTCCGATCACTCCCCCGCCTCGCACTCATCGTCAATCCACTCATCGCCAACAACCGCCAACCCATGATCATCACACCCCGCGGATCCAGCCACAAGATCCCCTCTGACACAATCGACGAATGGCACCACCAAGACATGCTCACGCTCCAGCAGAAATCCCAAGCCCGGACATCGAAAATCCTCCCAG
>JAIWWG010000195.1:0-19595 GCA_025435555.1 Chytriomyces cf. hyalinus JEL632 | reverse complement strand
CCCGCACAATCAAAACTGTTTTTGCTGAAGAAGATCCCGAGTATGAGAAAAAGCCGCGTGCGTTCGCTGGTTCGACAGCATCGATGGCGTCGGCGACTCTTTTAACCAAGTCGTCCGTTTGTTCGAATTGAACGCGTGCGGGCTGTGATGTAAGTGAATGAAGACTTGAGGATACATTGCCAGCATGAATCGCAATGGATATTACCTTGTGTGGCGTGTAAACAGGAACTTGTGCAACAGCGCCCTTTGAACTGTTTGGAAGCAAAACAACAGCAGGCAGACGTGGTGCCGCCAAGTACGCGGCAAGTTGAATCTGGGCCTGTGCGTCAGCTGCATCCGAGTCGGCGGCCATCAAAACAAGATTTGCGGATGCGAGTGCTTGCAAACTCTCGACATTTGCGTGCGAGTTTAACGCGAGCAGCAGTGAGTGCGATGATGTAGATTGCGCCATTGAGAACAGAGCGGGAACGAGGACTGGGAGTGGTGGGGATGCGAGGAGTGTGGTTGTGAGGTCATCTTTGTTGTTATCAGTTGATGCTTGTGCAGATTCATCCAGAATATCAGCCACGCTGTTCACCACCCGCACGGTCACTGGCTGCGAGTGTGCATTTAGGCGGTGTTCGTTTTGCCACTGTTTTAAACTGTGGGATGCGTCCAGTGACTCTGAGACAGTAATCCGCGAGCTTGTGGAATACACGCTTGTCGAGTATACCTGAATCGTGGGAATTGAATTAGAAGGATGCAATCGATATCCACCGTGTCAATATCGATGCGTTCATGTCGCTATCTCGCATGCTCCTGATGTCAGCATCCCTCCCCACACATGGACCCTCTCTGTCTCCATCCATCCATCCATCCATCCATCTCGATACTCGATACTCGATACGCATACACGGGCATGAATGCAAGCAAGACATACCTGGCTGCAAGTGTGGGTACTCATTTCTTGGGTTTCTTTTTTGCAGATTCAGGCGTCGTCCAAGTTTTCTGGTTCGCAATCCGGCTTGATGACGCAATAGCAATTTATTCCTTCTTACTCACAGGCATACTCATCAGCTGTCCCTCCAATGGATCTCTGTACATCCATGTCTGTCCTTGACCTGTCTCTCCTCGCTTGAATGCAATGCAACTGGAAGATGGATCACATCCATCCATCAGATTACCAGATTCACCTTGGCAGCAGCACAAGCACAAACGCGTACATGCACTACTGGGACTCTCTCTGTGTTTGTCTCTGTTCATAAACGCGTGGAATGTGTCCGTGTCAGTCACCTGTCTGTCTGTCTGTCTGTCTGTCTGTCTGTCTGTCTGTCTGTCTGTCTGTCTGTCTGTCTGTCTGTCTCTCTCTGTCTCTCTGTCCACCTTATCTCTCTCTCTCTCTCTCACTTTCTGTTGTGCGACCATTCGCAATCGATGGCGCAATTTTATTTTTGTCTTGACTGTTTGAAATCATTCTCTCCCATATAAAAAACACATCCTGAATCCGGCTTTCTCGTTTCTCAACTACCCATCTATCTGTCCACGAACCCCTTCTTGCATCCACATGTCCCCAGCTTCTGCTACTCGTCCAGAGGACCAACAGTCCTACCCAGTCGGTACCCCAGCCAATGCCTGCCGAACCCGCCTTCACATACACCCCAGAGTACATCGCCCACATCAACAAATCACTCGCTAAGCGGTCACCGCAAGAGATTCTCGAATGGGCCCTCATTACCCTGCCTGGACTCGTTCAAACAACCGCATTCGGACTGACTGGACTCGCCATCCTGGACATGATTTCAAAAATTAGAGCATCGAGAAACTTGGACCAGCACCCAGTCCCGCTCATTTTCATTGACACATTATACCGTGAGTGTTGATTGCCCATTGAAGTGATGCCATCCGACAACCATGAAGAAACCCAAAAATGGCGCAATCGCAGATAACCTAATCCCACCCCTTCTTTTCCACAGACTTTCCCGAGACTCTTTCCCTCGCCAAACGTGCTAGCAGTCACTACTCAGCACCACTGCAAATCTACACTCCCGCAAACTTTTCCACTACCGCTGCCTTTGAACTCCACCATGGCCAAGAGCTGTGGAAATCAGACGCGGATGTGTACGACTTTCTCGTCAAGGTGGAACCAGGCCGCCGTGCTGCCCTTGAAAACCATTCACAAGTGACCATCACTGGACGTAGACGCAGTCAAGGTGCTGCCAGAGCCGCCATCCCCATCTTGGAGATTGACTCGAGTGTATCACCGCCTGTCCTCAAACTCAATGTGCTTGCAGAATGGGGATACGATGAAGTCTGGGCTTACGTCAAGGAAAACAATGTGCCTTACAACGAACTGCACGATCGTGGCTACAAATCCATCGGAGACTGGCACAGCACCGCTGCTACCGCGCCTGGTGAAAATGAAAGAGATGGACGATGGAAGGGACAAGAAAAGACGGAGTGTGGCTTGCACAAGGACTACTTTAAAATGCGAAGCAACTTTTTGGCTGCCAAGAAGAGAAAGGTGGCATCCAAGACTAGTGGAGATGAAATTGTTCTTGTGGATGAGGTCCAACCAGTGGCAAGCTCTTAAATCTGTTGTCGCTCTCTCCTCTTTCAGCACACTCTCTGCACCCAATTTCCTTTCCCTCAAGGATCCATGTCCTTAACGCCTGTTGAATAATAAAACGTGACTCTGCAACAAAATTCTGATGAACTGCGAATGAATGACGACTTGAGACGAGTTGTGAGAGGCCTATGAATGAATGTGGAACACCCGTTTTAGCCAGTCAGACTTCCAGTGTTGTGGTCGTGGAGAAAACGCGACCACATCACGAAATTTGTAACAAAACTTTGAAGTTCGTGGATCACTGACACACACACAAACAATGCCTGAAGTACGGCGTTGTAACAGAAATCTAGCCCCGTTTTCGCTGAGCCGATCCAATCCATCCAATCCAATCCAAAGGCCAGAGACAATGAACGCAGTCGCTTTCCATCCTTTGATTGTTGAGCAATTCTGATTTTATTTGCAACTTTCCCTCTCAGCTATCCAAACCAAACCGCTTTGAACACAATCAGCGTCTCAATCGCAACACTGTTGGCTCCCCATCCAATCCAAAAATACATTTGCAGACTGAGAAATCTCCATCCTTGAAAAAAACACTGACTCTTTTTGGGTGAGACTGCACTCTCGTCGCTTCTCCATCTGGACTTGATCGGAAGTCAACCACAACGTAATCCATCACTTTCAGCATGGCATACTTCCCGTTCACACCAAACCGATCAATGTGCTCCCCAATGCCACGCCCTTGAACCAGCAGTTCAACCCCCCAACGAAGTGAGCCGTTCAGATAAAAGTCCATTTCACCAGAAATCATTCCACCTGTTTCGAATCATGTCACCACCAAACTTGAATATTACAATTGCGCAACAAAATACTCACCAGTTTGATTGGCACCGGGAAAGATTTTCGAAAGTTCTGGGCAAATAGCGCACATTGGAGGGGTAAACTTGGCCAGGCCTTCCATGAACAGCTGTTGGAAGGTGGCTTCTTTTGGGAATCCATCCACCACAGATCCAGCAAGGAGATGGCATGACATGTATTCAATGCAGCTCTTAATTAGAACCCCCAGTGACTGTGGATCATCCGAAGAGCGATTTGGGAAAAGCCACCGCATGAAGTATCGCTTACTCATAATTGACGAAAACTTGATGAAGCCTCTTTCTTCCACTAATATTCCAGCTTTCTGGAGTCGAGTTAGGCAAAGTGCATCAGGAGCACTGAGACTAGTAGAGGCTAATGTCAACCCAGATGTGAAACATTTGGCCAAGAAGTCTTTGAAGTTACCGTCAAGAGGGTGTGAATGGTCACTGCCAAATACACGCACCATAAAGGATACAGCGTCAGCTGAGAAGTAGAAAAGGAGTGCGTCGGTTTCAGATGGATGAGCTTTGGAAAATGCTGCAGCAAGGCAATTCACAGACAGACGCAAGGCTCCAACTAAGCCACCACACTGAGCAATGATATTTTCCTTCAATGCTCCGAATTTCATGTCATCGCGCAAGCCAACTCGGGAGTCCAGAAACATAGTGGCCTCAGTCTCTGACAAGAGAAAGTCCCGTCTGCTGAATGTACGCAAAGATTCGAATTGGACAGGGCTTTCAGAGCCTCCTTTTAAAGAATGCGTTGCGGAAATGATAAATTTGACTGATGCCGGCAGCCACAAGGGAATCCCCTTGATCAAGGACTCCCAACCACGTAGGTCATGATAAGAATTCTGCGCATCGTCAATCATGACAATACATTGAGACGAGGCATTATTGAAGGTTCGTGTGACCATGTCGATTCCAGCTTTTCTCATTACATCAGCGCAAGATGAATACTTCTCAGCACGAGCGTATTTACATGGCATCTTCGCCTGCTTTGAAAACAACTGAAGCACTGACGTTTTTCCAGACCCAGCAGGTGATGAGAGCAGAACAAATCGATCTGTTTCCAGAGCACCAGCAATGGATTTGAGCAGGTCGATTCTGTCCAGGTGGGGCGAGTCCAGATGGATGCCATCCAATTCAAGATTGACTTGATTCACCTGGATTGGATCGGCGGCATGCATGTCACGCATTGATTTGATGACAAGAGCAGTCTTTGCAGTAAGTCCAGTAGAGAGAGTCGAAATGGGAAGATCGGCGTCAAGCGCACGACCCTCGACACCATCAACGACAGCGTGGAGCGTGAGTTCATCAGGATCGATTGTGCCCAGTTTCGAAGGCAGCGCTTGTTTCACGGCCCCAATCACATCAGCGACATCAGACAGTGGGTCTCCTCTACTCACTCCTTGTGCATCGAAGAGCGTCTTTATCTTGACGGGCTGGTAGCTCTGGTACTGGACGAACAGGACTTTGTTCATATCCATTTTTATTGCATTTGTTCGCGACGTGTGACCATGCCATCATCCATGGGAAACGGATCAACGACTTTATCTTCCCTTGTTAACGCGTAGTTGGCGGTGGATGCCGTCAGCCCAAACGCCTCTTTGCGGTAATGGTACTTGTACATCATTGTGCACTGAACAGTTGAATTAAACATGGGAACGTCAAAGCGCCTCCACCAGATTTCCAACCCTTCGCCTCCGTCATCACCCGGAAACCTGTGTCGCAAATCATCCTCCACAATATGAATCCCCAAATGGTCCATGTCTTTGAACAAAGCTTCGAACACTTGGTTGGTCATACTGTCGCCAAGGAAAGTGATCCTCTTGTTCGCAGCAAGCCGCAATAGATCGACACTATTCCGGGGGTTCACTGTAGCGTTGCCATCACCCGTGCGGATTCGAAACTGCTGCTGCGTTGCCAGCTCAATGTGATGTTTGGAGCAGCAGTTTTCAGGCTCGGCGGATTTGAAAATGTTGCATTCGAGAAACGCTTTCGCGTCTGCGTAAGTCGCAAGGTCGAACCATGCTCCCATTGTGTTGGATAGACGAGGCAGCAGTGAAGCGTTTGAATTATTCGAATTGAGTATTGCCGTGACGTTTGAGCCAATATCTGCACTGATATGGATGCCAAAGCTTGTCATGTCGCTGGCATACAACCCCGTCAGAAGTATGCTGATTACGCTAATGATGGCGGCGGCATTCACGACTGGGATACCGTGGATTGTCATGCGTCTCGGTGCGGCAATGCTCGGAGAAAACAAAGGTACTTTCATTGGCGAAAAGCTGGTGTTGCTGCAATGAGCCTTGGTGTTTGTTTTTTGTTAAACATGCCTCCTCAACATATGACGGTTGAGCCCAATTTTATACATGCATGCATGTGGAGCCCCAAGGAGCGTAATTTTTTCACTCGGATGAGCGCTCAATGAGCAGAATCCATTCAATAAATAAAAAAGGCGTCATGCGCGCGTTGCATACAGACGTTCCACTGGACTCACCCCATGCATGCAGAGTTTGCGCAATCCTCACATCGCGAGTACCCATGCTTGTTATCAGAAGCTTGTGGAGAAGGTGAACAATGTCTTTGGCGATTCCGAAAATGTTTCCGTGGGTGGGGAAGAACATAATGAGGGAAGAGTGGTACTGACTGACGCACATTTATATTCAAACCCAAAACCCATCAGAAACTCGGCACTTGTCAGCCATCCCGTGGATGAAACGACATATGAATACAGGAGTGGAACCGCCACTGACCTGCCTCCAAAAAATGATCCTGCCCCCCACAAAATAAACCTGCGAAAAGATATTTGAGATTCCACCGCCGTAAAACAATCGATAAATCCAGCACACCGACATACACGCTGATCAGAAAGACTCCAATGCCCATGGTGTACGAAAAATAGAGATTGACGTCACTTTTCTCCTCATCGGCAGTGTCGACAGCCGGTACAGATGCTGCAGCTTGATCGAATCCAGATGTTCTTGAAATTGCGGCGGCGCTTCAACCACCACAACTACCTCAGACACCAAAAACGGTCGAGAATTTCGCGTTCTCCGCTCTTTAAATTGCGCAATGCATCCAGGCAACAAATGTTCGCCATGCGTGAACAGACCAGCAGAAAGCAAAATAATCGGAATCAGCCAAGCCACTGACGTGACATTCGCAACACGCCTGGCAGGAGCACATTGAGACGGATGGACATCGTATTTATGCGTTTCCCATTTCCCTGAGCCACACAGTTCACTTTCAGTTCATGTTCCTGTTCAGCTAATGTTCATTTTTGTGTTCAATTTCTCGTGTCAAAAACGCGTCCCAAAAACCCAAGAATGAAGACAACAGACAGATGGGGCCTTCTTCTCTCCGCCTCGATTACAACCGTTGGTGCGAGTAGTTACATATGCAATGGACAAGGGTGTGCGAAACGATTTATTGGAACTTGGGCCAACTGCATGACGTTCCCGAGAAAAGCCACTCCCAGTCAATGCACCAAGGCTTTCTGGAACGAGCAGTTACCGGATCCGACAGACAGGACGAAGGGCTGCCACCAGGTTACGATGCATAAAATAGATCTGCTTAATATGTGATATTAGTGGTGCACATATACCTTATACCTGGCGAGGAAGTCGTCGCGATACATTTCGGGGCAACGTGATTCCTCTCAATCGCAAAAAGTCAGATTCCAGACAACCATTCACTGTTTTTTATTTTTTGGTGAACTCATCCCTAATACTGTTCAACACGGCCCACATTCCGCTATCCAGGTTGTCAAAAAATCGTGGATGCTTGTCTTGATTTATCACTGTGACTTCCTCCATCCCAACAGTCGTTTCTGTAGTCGTATGAAGAAAGACCTGACGCTCGAGATGCAAGTTTGTCAGCAGAGGAAGTATTTCTTCCCTTCCAGTCTCATAGCCTCGGAGAACTGAGCCATTTCGTCCGCAGTAGAAGTGCTGAGGATCTGTGGTGCTGCAAGCATGCACTCGTTCCTGCTTGGAGATCTTGTCCACAAATTTAACTTGAATAATGTAGAGAGTGTTTCCATCCTTGAAGAGGATATCTGGTCCGCAGCAGTGGTCCGGAAAAAACACCTGGTACTGCGCTGTGCTCGACTGCAAATACTCCACCATGGATCTCGTAAAGGTCTGGATTTGGTTCACCGATCCTGGGTGAAGGCTCGCGACAAGAGCATAGGCAACAAGGTATTCCAGCATCAACCCAACCATCTGCGGCTTTGGATAACGCAGCAGTTGCGATGCTAATGTTTCGACCACATCCGAAAACGGAACCAAGTAACGCAAGCATTCGACAATAGCATCTTCTACCATTTCAATTGCATAGATAACTCCTTCCTTGATTTTACAAAAGCCAAGACCGTAACGAACGGCGTCTGATGCAAGTTGTCCTTTGACGAGTAAAATGGCTTTCCCAGTCATCATGTACTCGACAATGCCATCACGTACTATCCGCCCAAGCGTGTCTCCGCCGAAAACTTTTGTAAAGCTCGTTTTTTGTTCTGCAAGATCTCGTCGAAAGAATCTAAGCGGAAACAAGCCGCCATGGATATTTGACAAACCAGAGACAAACTCGCCAATCGCAAGCTCCATGTCTCTGCTTGCAAGAAACGAATCCAGAATGTAGGCTATAAAGCGTGCTCGGCCGTGGCACAATTTAAACGAACAGACCAGAGCGACAAACTTTTCAATTTCCGCTGCATCAATATTATGATCGGAGAGTATTCGCCTGCTGTAGTCAACGATTGCATCCTTGTCAAGTGGCTCTATGTTTGAGATTGTAGAATGGCTCGTAAACTGTTCGGCCTTCATGGTGCCGCTAGCCATAAGCTCATCAATCGCAATATAATTGATGCCAGTTCCGGAAACAATAAAGTTTGGGAACTTGCCGAGATGCTTTGTGTAGAAGACAAGAGGAGAATAGAAGGGCCTTGCATTCTCGCTGTTAGGGAGACTGAAAACGAATGAAGATTCAACAATCATCTGAATTTCATCAATGGCAACAAAGTCGAAGCAGCGCTCGATTGTACTGCCGATAGAGGTGGTCTTTGAACGCTCGGCAAGAGATTCAAATAGGAGTTTAAAGATATCGCAGCCAAAGAACTGGACAGGATGAAGTTGGGCCAGAAGGATTTGCCATGGTTGGTTGTATCCCAAATCGTATACATAGTTGCAAACAAATGCTCTGACAAGGTACAACAGCCCAATGAAGAAGTCCACCTTGTCAGGAGTCTTTACTGAGCAAGCGTAGCAGCGTATCAAGTCGCCTGAGCCGAAGTCCCACTGGTGCGATTGAGTCACGAAGTAATATCCAAATTTCATCCAGAGCATTTCAAGGAGCTGCCTGGTTTTTCCAGCGCCAGAGACGTGCAAGAGAATTTTCACATTGTCGACGTTGTCCAACTGATATGTAGTCTGGCGACGGTCTAGCCTGTGCTCCAAGCATTTGTCAGCAAAAGTCGCTTGATACGGACGCTCAGGATTGTACGGTGCGATTGCTTCAATTTTGTGTTTGAGAAAAGTCAAAACATCTTTGGTCTTCTGAAGATCAAGGGCATTGTCTGAGATGAACTGATCGCTAGCGCTTCGATAGAATGGTTTCAAAGAACGAGGGTCAATCTCCACAGCCACTGCTTTCAAACCACTATTTAGATTGAACAGCTCCAAGCCAAAGAAGAGCCCATTCACCTGCGCCAGTCAGTCCAAGTCGGTATGATTCCCTCTCCTTCAGCGCCGCCTCCCTCTTATCCAGCGCCGCCCTGGCCTCCTTCAGCGCCGCATGCCTTATTTCGAATGCTGGCTCTTGACCCGTACAGGAGGGATTCTTCTCCATCCAGTCGTCCAAATTCTTCGCAGCTTTCGAAACATCTCTCCTCGCCTCTTCGACGGCAGCTTCGGCTTCGGCCACGGCTCGTTGTGCGATGGCAAGGTCCATTTTTTTAAGTATATTTTATTATATATAACTAAAAACCAAAATGGGTTTCACGTTTCAAGACTCGGAAATGCCAGTTCAGTTCATGCAGACTCACCGCAGGCGCAGGAAACAGCAGAAACACTTGCACGCATCAATATGAAACATGAGCCATGTCTAAAGAGTCTGAATGTCAGCCCTGATCCCAAACACCGCGGCTTTTGTGCGCGACTCCTTGAATTCGGAAGGTCGCATTGATAAAGGACTTACCTCATATACAATCAACAAGGGCGATGCGATTGTTCTGTGCTTGAGGTCGAGAGATGATCGCGAAACGTTGTTTGACGAAAATCTGCTGATCTGCTGATGTGTGTCGTTCTTCATGAGTTGAGTCACGTCGGATCCGTTACTATGGATCACAGCGCTGAATTTTACATGAATTTTAGGTACCTGCTTCAAAAGGCTGAGGCAGCAGCTTTATTCCAACCGGTGCAAGGCGATATAAACTACTGTGGACTGAATTTACGTGGTGGGTTGGTTGCACCTTCAACATGTTTTTAACTTGTCCAAGAAGCAACAACAAAACAAATGCTCTTTCAGAACCTGGCCGGAGATGTATTTAAAAAGATTGGCAAAAAAATGGACGGCTGCAAGTGTGCAGCAAGGTGGGGTTGGTTTGTCGGCTTCGGAAGAGAAACTCAGGCACATGGCCGCGTCTTTCGGGGTTGGATCCAAAAAGAAGACAACATCAGGTTGGATACATCCTGCATCCACTCCCATGCACCACTCCTGTTCGAGACCTTTTGCTTGACTGTACGCGACACCAGAGTATGTGTATCGGTCAAGGACATCAGAGGTACCGGACCACAAAGTCTTTCGCAGATTTTGCATGACTTCAGAGCGATTTGTGGCAAACAGCCGATGGATTGTTCTGTCATCAAGCGCATCATTGGATGATGTGTTGGAGAGATATGCGTCAATGAGCTTGCCAGTTGGTGTGGACGTGTCTGGAAAGCGCATTGCAACGGCAGTTCCTGAAGCGCGGAGCGCGTTCAATCGGGTCACAAGAGAGGCGGGCGACTTGAGTACTCTTTCCGCTCCGATCAAGGCCCTCAAAGGCAATCAGAGCACCTCTGTGCGTTGGTGGCCGAGTCATTTTTTCCCATTCAGACCTTGCCATCTCGCAATTGAAAAACATCCGTAACTTGACGGAAACAAAAAATCCTTGGGAAGAGGTATATAAGAGTCCATTTTCCGACTCTCATCTAAAAAATCAAATATGGTCTTTCAAGCAAACTTTCTGAGCGCGTACTTGAACCAGGACAAGTCCAGAGCCACCACTCATACAAGTTTGGCTGGAGGGAGTTATCCTGTCCCCCGTGGACCAATATCGTATCCGGACCGTATCCTCAGCGACTATATCTACGCATTTTGTGCTGGGAAACCACTGTATCTGACCGAACGCGTACCAAACAGCAAACCATTTCGTTGGTTTGGCGACCTTGATTATCCATCCACAGACTCTGTGAGGGACTGGACACCCAAGCAACGCAAACGTTTTTACCAATTGAATCTGCATGCCGTCCACTCCGCGTTGGATTCTTTGGAATTGTCCCATTTGAATCGTGATGTCAAATTGTCTGTGCGTGCAGCCAAAATCCACGTCCACATTCCCGGGACTGGTTGTCCATGCGACTTGTGCCAGAGCGTTTCTTGCAGTGGTCGAGAAGGCCGTTCAAACGCAACCAATCAAGGCTGAATTGCTCGCGGTACTTGGAATGGACAACTTTGACAAGGTGTTTGATGGGTCCGTGCATGCTTCCGGACTTCGCATGTTGAGAAGCCGTAAGCCCGCTGATAAGGACAAGGACCCAGAATGGGTCCCAGGTAAGATTTACCAGGTCGTGGACGGCGACTTTGAAGTGAATGATCTCACTTTGGATGATGACTTGGAGGTCTTTATCGAAGTCTTGGTAGACTGCAGTATTTTCAATCTGAATGGAAATCCAGTCACGCGCATTGCGGAAACACCTTCCGCTTCCGCGTCTTCTTCTTCTTCTTCTTCGGCTCAAGTTCGAACCAATCAGGAGTCCGACACAGTGATTGTCAGACAAGAGCACTTGGATACCTTGAAGGCCGGATTGGGGACAGTTCTCATGAATCGTCTGCAGGAGATGCTCAGTTTCAAGAAATATGCAAAGAGTCTCGTGATTGAATTGGATGACATGTATTGCCGTGGTTTGAAGCGAAAACATACAAGTAATCGCAGTTCTTGGTCATCTCCGCAACTGCCGTCTCCCAAAAGTGTTTGAGCCCGCAGTGCAGCGACAACCCGGCGGCGACAGTCAAAACTGCTTTGGGCGTGTTTCCTGGCACCTTCAAAGAATTGGTCCAGCGTCTTCTTCAGCCAAGTATTCCGCAAATCCCTCAAGTCTCTCAAACCGCTCAGGAACCGGAGCCTAAGCCTCAAGAACTTCCAGTTGTGATGGACGAGCTTGTTTCACCCTGCGTTGCCAAACAGAGATTCGACCATCACAATGAATACTTCCCTGGTTCCGCTGAACTGGAATGTGTGCGTCGCAACAATATATTGGTGTCTAGAGTGATCCGGAATGCCAGCGTTGGATGGAATCATTTGTGTTGTGCAACTCAGGACCGTTTCTTCACTTCCACCCACAGACTTAAAAGTACATGCGACGCTTGTTCCTTCAGATTTCCGTCAGAAGCATCCGTCTATTTGCCCCTTGAAAAGCAATGGTTTCCACCTCTTCACCAGTTCCTCGTTCAAGTCAACAACAACACCAACACCACCACCAACAACATCACCATCAATAATTACAACGGAGCAAATATGCAATTGGATGTCCAATTCAACGCAATTGAACCCATTTTTCCAGACCCGGACCTCAATCTTGTCATGTTTCGCAGTTTCAATGGACATTCAGGTGACATTGCTTACGTGGTGGTGTACCACGTTGGAAGGAATGTCTTTGGTGTGGTCTCGAAAAAGGATGCCACAGAGTGGTGGGCCTGGGACAGTAGAGTGGGAAGGTGAAATACAGGCAGGCATTACCTCGAGTACTTTTGCATGAGGACCATGGTTGGGTATTACGAGGAGGCTCAGCTGTAATTTCGCTTGCACACCGTGGACCCGACATTGGCCAAAAACAGGGAAATCCGCTTTGAGCAGATTCGAAAGACTGGTTCACATTGTCAACAGTGCAGCAGTCCACTTCAAGACTCATAGTCCAAACTTTGAAGCAAGTTTGGACGCGAACACGGCGCTTATTGGCTTCACCAATGGTGTTTACGACTTCGACAAGCGCGAATTTCGGGAGGCAAATCCAGCGGATTTCATGACCATGTCTTGCAGGTATGTACCAGACATTGTCACTGTCGGTGACGCGTAAGGAAACGGGCACCCCATTGGCGCTGTCATAACAATCCCTGAAATTGCAAGAGCGTTCAACTCGGACATTGAAAATCTTGTTACAGTCGGTGGAAATCCAGTAAGAGCGATTGTCGCACGTTGACAAGATGATGTATTGTTTTAACAATCTTCAAAACATTCTCAGATCAGCTGCGGCGACCGTTACTATTTCATCTGAAACGCGTTTCGAAAACTGTGCCGCGTTTGTTGCGAAACGGCTTCAAGATTTGGGGGTTCTTGTCGGCGCGTCTGATGGAAATGTTTTACAGATTGCTCCACCTTTGTGTTTCACTTTGGAGGACGTTGGTACTTTGGTTGAGGCGTTTAAAAAGGTGCTTCCAGAGGCAGTGGCTCAATTCTAAAGTTTCTTGCAAGCCAGCCCAGACCGGAAAAGCGAGACAGAAACTAGAAAGTGAAATAAAAACAAAATCTGATGCTTGGTGTAGTGTTCCAAAAGATAAATTTATTGTTTTCATATCACTGTACGAGGCGCATTTCGCTGCCACGGTCTTGGAAAAAGTCATCCTTGTAGGTTTCATACAGTTCCGTGAGCTTTTTGATGTACCTTTTATGAAGCGCGTCAATTTGTTCGTCGGTAGGTTGAGACGTCTGTTCGACATGGATGGGTGCACCGACCTAAGGAGAGAAGGCCAACGGGGTGGCATCAAAGCGAGGAGCCAGTGCTTGTTTGACGGCCCCAATCACATCAGCGACATCAGACAGCATCTGGACCGACTCTCCTGTGGCGATAATCATTGGATGCGTCTGTATTTTAACCGGCTGGTAGCTCTGGTACTGGACGAACAGGACTTTGTTCTCAACCATTTTTATTCGAAAAGCAACAAAACTGCAGTTTCAGAATTGGGCGCCTTTTCACTCACTCAGACAATGAGAAGTCAGTTTGGCCCGTGCGTCCGCTTCTTGAAGTTCACAGGAGCATTTCATTGCCAGCTGCAAAAAGGGGCTTCGTTGGCTGGCTGAACATGCGAATTCCATCACGGGCATTGCTATCAAGGATCATCCGAGCTTAATGTGCATTGAACTTGGCCATGAATTGGGAAATTACAGACCGGATGCAGGAAGTGTTGCCGTACCCACTCGAGAATGGATTACGGATGTGTCTGCATATATCAGAACCATTGATCGAAACCATCTGCTGCTCAATGGAAGTGAGGAAGTGAGGAAGTGACGAATGTCTTGGCAGTGAACACTTCGCGAGACTTTGAAGCGTCCGCAACAGTGGATGTCTGTTGCGCACATTTCTATTCTATCGACACAAACAGAATTCTGTCCGGAGCAGATGGGGCCGCTCGAGTTGCCAGACCTTATGTCATTGGTGAATATGCTCCAGACTTGGCGGATCCTTTTTTCAAGATTGTTGAAGGCAATTCCAAGATCCATGGATCTGTGTGTGTGTTCTGGGGCATGTATCCGCCAACCGGTGATCCATTCAGATGGCTTTACATTGAAGTGGATACCAAGCGACATGTCTAAATTGCTCATGTTGTCCAACCATATACGCCGGATGCAACAAACCAATGCTGACCTGGAGCGGACCACAACACGGCGTCACGAAATTTGTGAGAAAACTTTGAGATTCGTGGATCACGGACACACACACACACACACAAACAACCAATGCTGACCTGGAGCGACATTCCGTACGAGATCAAAGAGTTTATTCTTCAGCGCCTCGGCTTTGCCCGAGACATCCTAAACGCTGGCTTAACAAGCAAAGATACCTACGCAATCCTGACCGACGACGTATTCTGGCAGCACACAATCGAAAGACGCTTCGGAACAGTTCAGTTACCCCCCACAATCCCATTCCCCTAAACTCCCCACTAAAACAAAACAAAAACACAGAACAGCCTCCCAAATGAAGACACCTCCGCCAAAAAAACATATTCAACTCTCGCACTCCGAGCAGTACAAGCACATTCCCAAGACCTATCAGGCGCATGGACAACCAACATCCAATACTTCCAACCACGCTCGATCCAACATTCCATCAGCAACAAAGTACTCGCCCTAAACTCTGTATGGTGGTTCGAAGTGAATGCATCCTTCAGCGTTCCGAGTGGCCGATACAGACCCTACTTTCGCGTGGCATACGATTTCCATCATTACACCGACAACTTTCGCGCATTGAATCTCGAGCATTTGAAATTCCAAGTCCAGTTTGGCGAGGAAGGCAGTGATGAACGGTCAGCGACACTGACACAGTTTGACGAGACCTGTTCATTGCCACGGTGTACATGGGTGCGGCTGTACTTGCCCGAGATTGTTGTCATTCCTGCGCACGCGTTTGAAGCAATCAAATGCTCAATCACTGACACGGCCAGCACGCTCAAGCGACAGTTTTGTGTGGATGTGATTGGACTTGAGCGGGTCTTTGAATTTGAGGTGGACGGTGAGAGTAACAGGGATGTAGTGTTGGTGAAAGTGGAGGAGGAGTTTCATCCGCTGTGAATGTCAAAAAATAAAAAGCAGGCACAGGCGCCTAATTCTCGGACATACCAGATGCTCTCCCCGCTCACAATAGCATCAATCGCAGCAGCGGCAGCGGCATGTACAGCAGCAATGTATTACACCGTCGTTCCAAGCGAAACTGCAACCCTCGAACCACTCTCCTCATCCAAGATCCGCGCAAAAAAAACGAGCCACCGTCGCTTCACTATACCCACCCCCCGAACCCGGCGCACTCGCTCGATTATCTGCAGGAACTACGTGTTTCTCAATCACAGGCAGCGAGTCCGGAAAAAGGATTATCCTCGTCCACGGCATATCCGGTAAACGCAAACCCCTTCGCAATCCAACTCCCATAACGAATAAGCAAGCAAACAGGCACATGGGCATCAATGCCACACATCATATCCTTACTCTCCCAACACGGATTCCGCGTCCTCGCATACGATCTATACGGCCGCGGCCACTCCTCCTCCCCGGGCATCCGATACACTGCCTCAGATTACACACTACAAATGAAAGACTTGATGGACCACGTGGGTTGGGATCGTGCAAATGTGTTGGGATACAGTCTCGGCGGTGGGATTGCAACGAGTTTTGCAGATGTGTGTCCGGAGAGGGTTGAGAAGTTGGTGTTGATTGCTCCAGCGGGGTTGAGCAAGGTTTTGATTCTCATTTGTTCATGGATTGTTTGTTGTGGGGGTTGACAGCTTGAATTTTAGGATATCCCGTTGGGCGGTCGATTGTTGCTCCTCCCCATCATTGGCCCTCTCATCACGTACACGGCAGGCCGCAGAATCCTCTCTTTCCTATCCCGAAGAAACCATAACGCGTTATACATCAAACAACCACACATGGTAAACTCATTCCAACCGCTCTCATATTCTCAACTCACACACACCCGCCACAGCAACACTTTATCAACGTGCAAGACTTGAATATCCGAATCCATCCCGGATTCATGCGTGCATATATCGGCACCGTTCGAAACGGACCTATTCGCGGGATGGATGCAGTGTATCGACGCGTTGGGGAAAAGTTTGGGGACCGGATCCAATGCATCTGGGTACTTTTTTGCTTCAATTCTAATTATATTGGATACGAAAAGGATTCTGATGCTCACATCCATTGAAAACTCAAAAAAAGGGTCGCGATGACAAGGTGGTCAATTTCGAACAGCAAGCACCGCTGTTTCGAAAATTGGCACCACATGCGCAATTTGTAGAGCTGCAAGGAGGTCACTCCATCCTGCCAGAGACAAGCGACAAGGTCGTGGACCGCGTTGTCGACTTTCTCAAACTTTGAACATGCATCAAAAAAATTAAAAACTGGTTGAACATTTCATAAACACAAATGAACAACACCCTCACTGCCGGGCTCTCACTCTCAGCAGCCACCATCGCGCTCCTTCTCTCACACATGTTCCTTGTCCCGAACCCAAGAACGGATCTAGGATCGTTTACAACCGCAACAGCAACCAACGCAACAGCAAAAGCCGACATTGACGCAGTGTACCCACTCCACAGCGAATCGCAATTTGCCCGCTTATCCGCTGGAGAAACGCATTTCTATCTAAAAGGGCCTGTAGAAGGGAAAAGGATCGTGCTTATCCATGGCATCACAGGTATGCCATCACCTAATCGACCAAAGCGATCGTTCAATCTCATTCAAAATCAATACCCCCCCACGCAAGGAACATGGGCAGCCGCACCCGAATTCCTCACCCTCCTCACCCAAAAAGGATTCCGAATCCTCGTATACGATCTCTACGCACGCGGGTACTCGTCATCGCCTGGAATCCAATACAGCGCAACAGATTACGCCACGCAAGTAAAAGATTTACTCGACCATGTTGGGTGGGAAACTGCCAGTGTGTTGGGGTATAGTCTTGGTGGAGGGATTGCGGTTGCGTTTGCGGATTTGTTTCGCGAGAGGGTGGATGATTTGGTGCTGATTGCGCCTGCAGGGTTGTTGAAGGTATATAATGCTTTATTTTTCAAATGCGAGTGAGTATGGTTTTGTTGTGTTGTTAATGTGAAGATGGGGTTTTGCAGGATCTTCCGGTTGAAGCCAAGATTGTTTTGATTCCATTTTTGGGAACGATCCTCGCATACGCCGTCGGACACGCGCTCCTGCTCAAAAACATTTCAGACAGCGTTGACCCGCAACTCAAACATGACCCACGAATGGTGAACCAAGCCAGTCTGGCTTATTAATTATAACGATACGCACATTACTCAAAACCCCGGCTTTCGAATAAAAACAGAAACACATGATGCAAACAGCAAGAGCAAACGTCAAATACAATCCCGGTCTTTTGCGCGGATTCCTCGAAACATTACGAAACGGGCCTGTTCGGCGTATGGAGCAAGCGTATGGGCGGGTTGGAGACACGCTTCATGATCGCGTCTTGTGTATCTGGGTAAACTTATTTCTTACATTTTCTCCAAGTTCATGATGGTTGATCATGCTGGTTCAGGGTTCTTGCGACACTGTTGTTGAATTTGAGGCGCTGTCGCCCGTGTTTCGGAAATTGGTACCGGCTGGGACTTTGGTTGAATTGAAAGTGGCAACACATAACGTGGTGGTGGAGACGCCTGAGCGCGTAGTTGAGCCCATTGCTCTGTTTCTGAATAGGAAGGCAACACAAAGACAATAAACGTATACAAGTGCCATATTGAATATTTATTAATACAGATTGCAGAGGTCACAAACCTTTACGTTGCCTAATGATGTCGGATGAACACGACATTCCCACGAATCTCCACATCCTCCTCCTCCAACCCAACATCAGCTAAAGATAACACGCTTCCATCATACTCAAACTGAATCTCTTCACGACAAAGATGACAACGCAAACGCGAGTGCGGTGGCACGTGTTTGCCAGATGCCGAATTTGCTGACGCTTCTGCTGCAGCCGACAATCGTAACGCTGCAATGCAGTCGGAACAGCACGAGTGGGAATACGACGTAAAAGTCACATTACACGTGTTTTCAAAGCAGATGCAACATTCCTTTCGACCAACATCTTTACCCTTCAACGAGTGCGAAATCGAATCCACTTGAGTGAGCAGTGACTCCTTCCAGGCTTTGATGGCCGTGACATCCTTGTCATACAGTTGGAACCAAGGGTATCCATTGCGCGCGTATTGTGCAAAACTCGCCACCGGCTCGCGAATGCCGCCTGCGTCAATTGATTGCCCCTTTGCGAAATCCACCACGTTGAGAAGAGTGATCCTGGAGGTGAGCGACAGCGGGTGGAACCGGGAGACATCACCGTCCGTGTCCTTGTAAATGTTTTGCTTGATGAGACCTCCCATCAAAAGAGCATACTCACGTGGGTTAGAAGGGCCGCCGCCGCGTAAACGGAGAACTAGGTGCAGCACAGACTCTGTTCGGATGTTGTAGTCGGCGAGGGTTCGATCGTCTTCCAATTGCTTTCCGGCAAATATGAGTCGTTGCTGGTCCACAGGGATGCCATCCTTGTCCTGGATAAGTGCCTTGATCGTCTTGATGGTGTCACTCGGGTTTACACTCAACAGAAAGGTCCTTTCCGTCAGAGTCTTGATGTTGATGGGAAATCCAGACCAGAATTCCAAGTAGGCAAACCATCCGATTTCTGCAAGATGGAAGCATCGAAACAAGTCGGTGACTGTTGCAGTGGTTGAATTAGCAAAAAAGACGGACATTTTAAGCTCCGTTGGCTCGAAAAAGCGCATGTGCTTCGCGGACCAGACGGCATTGACAGTGGGATACGCTCGGAAAACTTCGAAAGACAGGCCGCCCGTTGCCTTTGCGATCAAACCCTTCTTTAACAGCTGCCCTTCGATACCGTCTTCGAAGGCCCCGGCGACAAACTGCCGAACAGAACCGCCAGCGACCATGACACCGTCGAGCCATGGTTGTTGTCGGACAATGTAATTTTGCGGGTTTACAGTGAGGACGCCCGGTTCATCTTCCAAACCCGTGATGACGTTGACTGAGCCAGCCAAAATCTTGACGGCAACGTCATCGACTCCAAACGTGAAATTCATCCACATTGCTTCCGATTGGTAGAGGGGCAGGCAAATGGAATGATTTTCCTTGTCGCTGTCGTCACTGTGTCTATAGAGAGGGAGGGAGCCTAGCGAGGGAGGCAAGGGTCTCTGTTTGCCGTCGTCAGGGAGGCGCAGCGTGGCTTGAAAGCTAACGGAGAAGGCCGAGCCAAACGCGACGGTGTGATGACTGCTGTAGTGATGCTGGCCGGAGAGTGAGGGAGCGTCTGCCGTAGTCCATGGTTTGAAGGAAGGCTCAATGTGCGCCTTCAGCATCTTTAGGGGAGAGAGTTCCAGATGAACCTCCTGCATGGTGAGTTTGGTAAAAGAAT
>JAIWWG010000194.1:0-19731 GCA_025435555.1 Chytriomyces cf. hyalinus JEL632 | reverse complement strand
AATCTACACGCATGCACAAGGTCAGGTGTGAAAAACTTTGAAGCCGTTCCAACTTCAAGGGCTCTTGCGGTGTACTTGTTTCCAAAATATCGATTCGAAAATGATTTGGACAAAATGACTCTGGAGCCTTGAAATAAAGGAGATGCATATTGACCAAAATGTCCAGCCTCGTGGAGTGGAGGTTCCGCCGAAAGTTTCGAATTGAGAATTTCGAGGCAGCGACTGCCCAACAAAAGATCGCCGACCTGCTTTCGAACTGTAAACCTGGGATCAACGGCATAATGCGAAAGAATCGTTTCGGATGTTGCATCGGCAGATTTTCCAGCTCCCGTCAGATAATCCACCACAGACTTGTGCAAAAACGAAACAGGTTCCCTTTCGTTTGTTGGATGCCCACCAAGCACTGGCTGTAACACTGATAAACAATATTGAATCTGCCTCAAATCGACTCCAAGCAGCGACGCCAGATCAACAGGAGACAGCGGCTCTAGAAGCATCGTGATGGCCGTGATTAAAGCAGTCAAGACAGGGTCTGTTGCGTTTCGGAACATGCTTTTGAACGTTTCAGAGTACGTGTCTGACATGCCGACTTGAATCTGATCTATCGAGATTTCCGAAACAACGCCTGATTGCGCCAAGTTTGACAGGGCTAAAATCAGCCAAATAAACAGGCCCCCCGATTTGTCCACAAGCATGTTTGCGAATTTGTCCAGATTTTCAGAGTCCATGGATGGTTGTATAGAGTGCAGCCGATTTTTCGCAGCAATCAAGGCGTCTTCCAAATTTTCGGCGTCTGAAGGAATAATCATTTCCTGATCCAACGTCTCAAACGCCGCAACAATATCAGGCTCCGGACGACTTGTGACAAAGAATTTTACAAACGACGGCAAAGCGTTGCATTGAAACCTGAAAATATTGAGCAACTCGCTCCGCTTGTTCAAAGTCCCGCATTCATCCAACGCGTCCAAAACAATCACTGCCCTTGTCAACTTGTTTTCCATTCCTTGCGCTCTCATGAATTCAGAAAATCCTTGAAGCGGTTGAAGAACCAGTCGCTGAAAAATCATTGACACGGGGCTCGTGAAAAAATCAGCGTCCAATTCTTTTTTGATTTTCAAAAGTACTCGGCCAAAAGCTGGTTGCCATGTGCAGAGGTGGAACGCAATTGTGCGGACAATGTTTCGAGCGCTATTTAGAGATTGGTTGTTGGATTTGCAAAAGAATGTTGCGGCTAGCATTCGACGGTCCGCCAGTGTTTGAGTCACAAGAGCTGCCATGACGGACTGTGGGGACATTATACACGTACTTAATGCTTTTTGTCGCATGATACAATCAATGCAACTCACCTTTCCAACACCTGCCTTCCCTTGAAGCCAAAGGACGCGCTTTTCACTGGTTTGGACCCAGTCAATGACGCGTTTATTCAGCCAACCGCGAGTTCCTGGCTCATACTGACGCATGAGAGACGAACGTTGTGCCTTTTCAAGTTCATCAACTGGAAGCAGCCAGTTTCGCAAGTCTTGAAGTTCAGTTGCCGAAAGTCCCGATTGCAGGGTGTCAAACATATCTGCTGCAGTCAACTGCAGATGGAATTGCCTTATCTGTGTGATTCGAATGGCCGTACTATGCGATTCGCAAAAGAACACTTAGAGTTGAGAGAACGTATGGTTTTTAGTTTTGAACCAACTCACGCAGGAATGTTTTCTTTATGAATATGCTCTCCTTGGATTTTGAAAAGCTGTGAAATTGGCTCTCGAACTGACTTGACACGAATCATCCCTCCAAACGAGCTGAATAGGGCGTGTTGGAGATCCAACAAGCAAAGGAAGAATTTTCACAATGTCTTTGCGGCGGCGCTCTCTGTCTGATGATGCAGCTTGGATAAAAGCATATTCTTTTTGCTCCGCGAAATCAAGTGCAAGCCGAATCTGAAGGGGACCGCCGGTAAGACATAATTGCGATCGAAGGCAGAAACAAGTTTCGAACATACCATTTTCACAAATTTATCGGGCATTTCCATGGAATACAACTTGTGAACCAGTTGATCTGAAACCACCGCAATCACAAGATTTGTCGCATTCAAGAACGCTTCGAATTTCGTCCAGGCCACATTTTCGTTTACCAAAATCGCCAATGAAGACCCTTGATTGAGTTCTAGTCGCAGTCGATGTGCGATTACTTGATCGTCTTCTGAAGGTCCACAGATTATCAGGAATGTGTCTTGCTTGGCAAATTTTGCAGGCAGCGACGGGTCATAGTTTTCAAAGTCGGCAGATAGGCTGCTTCCCTGTTCTTTATCAGCATCACCAAGCGGCTTGGTTACGGATCCAGGAACCGGCGGATAAGTCCAATGTCCCACCAACAGATCGGGCAGCAATTTTCGCACTCTCCTCCAGCGCATCTTCCCATTGATATTCTGCAAGACGATCAGCAAAATGTTCGCCAAGGAAGTTCCAAGGCACAAGCGAGTTGACCCCTGAAATGACAATCTTGGCACGACCTTCAAACAGTTTAATGACCCAACTCAGCACCTGAAGTTCATTCTTTTTCAGCGCATGATCCTTGGAGGTTTCATGGTCTGAAAGTAATTCAACCAAGATGATTGACGGTTCATTCGCAATAAGTTTTCTCTCAAGTGCTTCGTATAGAAGTTTTGCCATCAAAGATGTGACGTTGAAAGACGGTATTTCGCTAGCAGAGTCCAAGATGAATTTCGAATATGCAGAGTTGTAATGGCATAGGGAGTAGATGAACTGAAGCACCGAGGATTTGATGGTGTGCGGCTTTGATGACAGAGAAAGGAGGCCAAGAAACTTGTTGTGAGCTTGTAAATGTGTGAGAACATCCATTAAATGAGCTGCAGGAGGCTTTAAAAAACGTACACGTTATTGTGTGATTGCCTGGAGTGAAGTGGTTTTGTCATACCATTGTTGCGCGTGAATCAATTTTCGAACTGCTGCCTTCGCAAACTTCGATAAAGCGGTCAGTTGGAATGACGATCACATCCGTGTTGGGACTGTCTATCCAAATGCGCAGATCTCTCTTGACCACACCAAGCAATGAGTTGTCCGCGTTCAACTTTGGAATACGATTCTCATCCTTAGCTGCTGAAACGTCAGAATACCACAGTTCGAATGGACTCTCGACTCCCAACAGCATTTTCAAAGAATCATGAGCGCTCGCATCGGGTATTCGAGATTGCGCGTCATTTCTATTCGATGATATCCTATACAGTTGAAGCATTGCGGAAACACCCGTTGGATTAAGAATCGTTGCAGTTTTGGCGTCATCTGAAGATTCGCCATGTTCTTGCAGATTGATACAAATTCCGCGCAGGCTCAAAACTACGTCCAATGTTTCAGAGATTGTTCGCTTTGGTTTCAACCTCGATTTTTCATAGTACGAGTGAGTATGATACGAGTTCATGTCCTTGATTGCCAAACTCTCTTTCGAAAACACAGTGTCTGGAGATGAAGATACGAAAATGGGTACAACCGTGCATTGGTTGTTGAGGTGATGGTCGATCGCGAGTTCCCACTGATTTTCGGCATTCTTAGTCAGTGTTTTATTTGAATGGGGCAACACAAAAAAATGCTCACCTCCAATAACACATTATCGTTCGAATTTGAGAGTAGATGTGTGCTGTTTGGGTCCGACAGAATCGATGGCGTCACAATGAGGAAAGCGACCGAAGCCACGGAAAGAGCGCGAACGAAACCGTCTTCCTCCCACTGCAAATGCGGTAAGCTGTTCGATACTGCATGTAATATTTATATCTAAACATGACTTCGCTCGTACCTCGTCTGCTGAAACAAGACAGAGCTTGTCCCAAAACATGTGATGCGAAGAGTCAGCCTCACAGATGGCGGAATGGACTGCGGAAACAATGTGCGCATGTACTGCCACGCGATAGCTGCATTTCGAAAGATCGAGGATGAGAAGAAATGCTCTGGTTAAGTGACTGCAAACATATGTTCCCCAAACCTGATGAATGAGTCGTGACTACTTCTTTCGTTGCTGACAGATCCACTCGCCTTCCAGCGCAGCCCTCACCACCTTTGAAGAAATATCTCCGGTTGTTTCGAGGACTTCTCGCGATGAGGTTGGTTGCGAATTCCGTCTGTGCCTGCGCACTTGGCGCACCATTGCTGGACCAATCTGGACAGCGTCGTCAGCGACAGACTCTTCATTCCTCCGTCTGAACATATGCAGTCCACTTCCAGTACGGTTTCCGCCAGTTGACTTTGACCGAAACTTCAGGATGGTCCATGGAAGTTGGATTGGCATTTTTGGACAGATTCAATAACTTTTCTTTCAGGAAGACCGGCCAACTTGCAAACACCACCCACGAATCGACTCAACCAACTACTCGCTCGTATCTAAACGACGCTCCGCACGCGCGCGCTCTCTGCGCTCTCTGCTGGCAAATCTTTTCAACAAGCAACCAGCACACGCACGCAGAGACACACGCCGATGTGTCAAAGAAGGTGCTATTTCGTGGCCACCTCACGGAGAAGGAGGCTGTGGCTAAATATCGTGACTAGACAACCAAGTGTAGCAGATAGAGCCGGGCGCAGTTAAGATGCTGCGTGTGTTTAAGGCCAGAGTCCCAACTCAAGCACCATCTCCATGAACAGACTGCCAGTTGAAGTGATACAATCCATCCTGATGCACGCAGACATCGATGAGGACCTACTCCAGTTGCGTCTTGTATGCCGCAAGTTCGCAGCAGCAGTCCAAGACACAACTTTTGCGCTGGAACACATTCGACGGCGCTTCCAACTGTCTCCAGTAGGGATGGAAAGATTCATCAAGATGAACGAGATGGTGCATTCGACTGGCGTGAATGATGCGGACATGCACATATGGGAGCATCTTCAGGGACAGCTGTACAAGTTTTGGGAACAATTTCAAGATCCCGGCCAACTTCTTTTTGCGCACAAAGTAGCGCTGTTTGTGGTAGCGTCACAAGTGGGCACTATGTATCACATCCGCTTCTCCGTCGACGTAATTCTGCGGATCGTGCAAACTGTTGGCCCAGAACATCCTGTAAACTGGGAAAATGTGGTCACTTTCCTAACGACGACAGATAATGTGTCGGCCCTTGAACAAATCATCAGCAACCGTGTGTCTGACATCAGCAACACGGTTATTGTTACGGCAATTGAACAGGCAGCTTCCCTGGGCCAAACTCAGGTATTGTCGCAGTTGCTAACATGTCCAACCAGCGATCCCGAACCGGCGTCGCTCGATGGAGCATTGATAGAAGCGGTGTATGCATCGGAACTGCACTGTGTTGAAAGCATCCTCAACGACCCACTTAAACGCGTGACTCGTGCAGGCAGGGACTGTGCTCTCAAACAGTCATTGGAAAACATGGATCTGGACATGTCGGTGCTCTTGGTCCAACATGGAGTCTCGCTCCACTGTTTGGCTTCCCTTTTTACTGCCGAGTCGGAGTTTGTGCGTCAGCTGTTGGAGCAACCAGAAGTTGATCCGAGTTACCTCAACTACGTGCTTTACTGGAGAGTGTGCATAATTCAGACCTCAGCGCTTCGCGTCAATTGCTGATTCAAGAGCGCGTTACAATCAAGATGAACAATTACGCAGTTGTGCATATGGCCTTGGAGTGGCGGAGGACAGATCATTTGCTCCTGTTTTTGGAATTTGCTGAAAAAGAAGGCGACATGGAGCCGTTTAAGATTGTCCAAGACTACGTGGATCAAACAAGAGCTCCAGCGCATTTCAGAGAACCATTGCTGGAAAGACTGGGTCGTTCGTCTCGATGATCCCGCAAAGTGCTCCAGAAACGACGCATAGAAGGGGGTGGTAGTACGACTGATATGCGGCAGCGATTGTTGCTGCTGTGTGGGTTTTTCGAGCGAGTAGTGAATTTTTTCTTGCCAAGGATCACCGTGAAATAAATTGGCAAAGTTAACTTACTCCAAGCAACCACACACACACGCACAGACACACGCCAATGTGTCAAAGAAGGCACTGTTTCGTGACTGACTAAATATCGCGATTGGACTAGACAACCAAGGGTATACGTATGCGATAAAGCCAACCCGCAGTAAAGATGCTGCGGAAACTCAAGAATCCAAACGACAGCGACACGCCAAAGCATTCATTTCAATCAAAGAAACAGAAACTCCACTTATCAACCCACACCATCCATCCATCGTGATAATACGCGCCATTCTGCTGCATGCCGAAGTGGACTGGACTAACAGGCTGCGCTTGTCTGCCCACAGTTCGCAGTTGTTTCTCAACGTGGACATCATGTTTGCTTTGGAGCACATCCGGCGCCGGTTCCGCATATTCGAAGAAACAATGAAAACATTGTCTTCCCAAATTACAATGGATGAGCGTGAGACGGTGTGCGACGAGTTGCTACTTCGCCTGGGCACATCTGCGGCACAGCAGGGCTCCGTTTGTGTACCAAGCGGCGCTCTTTGCTCTTGACTCGCATTTGCAGATATGCGGCCCATATCCGCACTCTGCCGACGCAAGCACTTCTTACTAGTGCAGTATCTCGACAAACTGTTTCCCTAGCAGCGATATCAGACGACTCTCTCAGACACCTTGCCCAAACTGGCCATGCGGCTGCCCTTGATTACGTCAGTCAACACCTGCGGCCCGCGGTTTAAATGAACAGAGGCACTTCTCTGTGCTGCGGCTGATAGCGGGTCCCAAGTATTCAGTCATTCAGTGAGGCATTGAACAAGGCTGTGGTTCAGAAGCGGCTCGAATGTGTCAATGCTATCCTCAATGACCGGCTTGGACGCGTAACCCAACAGGACGGATATGCTGCATTGGTAAGATGCGCGTACAGAATGAGCGTGCCCATTCCAGCACTCTTGATCCAGCGTGGTGTCTCAACACAGGGTCTGAACGAAGCATTTCTTGCTGTTATAACGTGCGACTTGATGGAGTTCATGTCATTTCTGTTGACGCATTTGGAGATTGAACCTGATTATCAAAACAGTTTTGAAAAGAGCCGTGATTCATGACAGTGCGAGTCGCACTTAAGTTTCTATTGGACGATGGACGAGTTTCAATTTCTGCAAATGATTACTGTGCGCTGCGGAGGGCATTGCTTTTGAGACAAACGAGTCAGGTGGGGATTTTTTTGGAAGCAGCCCAGCAACTGAAGGATGTGGAGGAAGTGCGTATTGTCAACGAACGGCTGGATCAAGCTGGTACATTGCATTTCACTCAAGGCTGCGCATGCGCAGATGCAAAACCTGATCAAATGGGATCAAGTCGGCGGAGAATATTCCATTGTCAACTTCCCATTTGCAACATAGCATTCAGCATTCAGATTTGTCATGTCACAAAACGCATTGACAACTCAGCCAAAAACATGGGCAAAAGGTTGTGGATTCGGGAATGAGATACTCTGCAATCAGGATCCCGTTCACGAATTAAAACCGTGTTGCTCCTGCCTCCGAATCTCCATCTCGATATAAGATTGAATACCATTTTACGGGGCATCTGTTCAGTCACATTTTAGTATCATCAAAGCATTGGATGTGGCTCGGTGGACGCCAATCAGTCGGTGCATAATTGTTGTCTGACAGCCGCGACTCTCCGAACAAACCCCGCAAAAAACGCGTAAATGCGGTATCGTGTCTGGCACGGAAACTGAGATGCAGTATATTCTGGCCTCTTAGCGATGAATTCTACGCGTTGTGTTCGTTTGTGTGCGCTGCAAAACACGTTGTTTTACCAGTCAGGTGATGTGAGGTTGGTATTTATCAAATTTTCACGTTTGCTTTTCAGAAACGTTACACTAATAAATGACGGGTCGATTTTTACAGTGCGTAGCGTGTAACCAGAGTTCGACGAGGTCGGGGTTGAGCAGCGCCAGTGTTACGTGTCTCCAGTCTCAGTCGTTCGATGTATTGAACACTCGCAATTTGTGAACTGGACTTTCTAAAAACTTGCTTCGAAAAAGACAGCATGCCCGACTGCACATTTGTCGCATCCAGCGAGATCTCGTTCCACCGCAAGTTCGAGGAGAATGCCGGCTGGTTGAAGCCAGCAGAGTTCCCAGTCATTGGTTTGTGCATGTCTGCTTAGCTCCGTTGAATGCATGCACCGCACCAACATCTCCCTTTCTCTCTTTCTCTCTTGCTTGATAGACTGGCGTCAGAGAAAGGAAATCGAGCGCCTCTTCCCAAAGTACCGACTGTGAACAGCTCAAGTTCGACAATAACGAGCAGCGGCCCAAGGTCATTGACATCAAGTTCACGCTCAAGTCCCCAAACAACGTCGACGTTTTGCTTGACAACACCACGTTGTTCCTCGAGACAAACACGCGTTCCGCTTTGTTTGGTAACACGAGAAGGTACAGTTTTTGTCCACACGCATTTTACAAAGTATGACGATGTGCCTCATTGAGTTTCTGCGCCCATTAGTGGAAAGACCTGCCTTTTCGAAGCAATGTCCAACTGGCTCCATCTTCAACTTCCCCTCCCTACCTGTTTGTCCACCACATGAAGGAGTTGGAACACACTGAAGCCCACGACGCCGCCAGTGTCCTTGACTCTGTCCTTTGCTCACACCCGTACCGTCGCGTTCTCTTGGCAGTCGCTGAAAAGCTCGAGTCGTTCCTTGCCGGAAAGGAAGGTGTCATCAAGGCCCAAGACAAGGCTCCTCTCGAGGCTAACTTGACCTACATTTACAAGGAACTCACCAACTGCCACGGATCTCCTGACGAGGCTTTGCAAACTGCCCAAGCCATGTTGCGCGTTCTCGGTTTCGACAAGACAAGTGAGAAGGCGCCACTCTCTATCCCTTTCTGGAGGTTTGAGAATGCGTTGCGCTCTTGCTTGCGCTTTCTTCATGAGCCCTGACGTTCTTCTTCTGGATGAGGTAATTGCCAACATTTCTTCAAGCAGCTTTGACATAAGGTTCACTGACATCTTATCAAACTCTAGCCCACCAACCACCTGGACTTGCCGACTGTATTGTGGCTTGAAACCATGCTCCGTGGCTACAAGGGAACTTTCTTGCTCGTCACCCAGGATACGGTGCTGCTGGAGAGCGCTGTTACCTCCGTCTTGCTGATCGCTGACCAGAAGCTCAAGTACTTCCCATGCGACTTCAAGGAGTTCAAAGTCCGCAAGGAGCAGGAAGACACTCACCAAGAAAAGATGAGAAGCGAGAATCTCAACCCCATGTCCCCACTCATCAAGCAAGAGAACCGTAACATTGAGCGCAAGGGTATCAGACAGGCCCGTAATGTGCTCATGCATATGAAAGGTGGAATTGACCATCAAAAAGCGGACGATGCAACGCAGTTCTTAGCGGCCAATGTTAGCGCATACGACCATAAACACAGCGAGCTTGGTGCTTTAAGAGAGAAATCCACCAGCGAATCGTTGAAAACTCTGCCAGCCGAAAGAACAAAGTGTTTGACGATGCGCAAAGGTCTGCTCTTGGGGATGATATGCTTGATGGTCATCATCTTGTGTATCTGCGTCCCACTCACTGTGTCTAAGCCTAAGAATGAGATTGCTGCCGAAGCAGCCATGCCCCGCATCGTCAGTACAAACATCACATCATTCCTGGTCTCATCCACTGAGCAATTCACTCCAGTCATTGCCTGATGACGGAGGAAGGACCGAGTGCACTTGGAGCAAGGAGTTGTTCGGGGACTACTGCGCGTTCAGAGGCAAGAGAAGGCACTGGCAGAAGCTTTGGTGTCGCTCCACTGGGTTCTTTGTCGGATACCTTATCCATAACAACTACGAGCAAGCAAGGAACATTGTCTTCATGATGAGCAATGGTGATCAGTTGAAGCCTCAGTTCGCCGGAAACCAGGGTCTCCTTGGACAAACATTAGGCTTCTTCTACCTGAACGATCCCGCTTGCGACAACGAGTTTTTGCCTACTTTAGAAATCGGTGATACCAATGTGGTAGCTACAACGAGAATGGTAACAGCACCTAACGGTATTGAAATCATTGAGTGCCTTGACTGCGGCAAACTGAGGAACGATTTGGGAAGTGACTTCTGCTCCGCCAGAGAATTTATGTTGGAGAGCCACTGGCATTACGATACGTTCGCATCCTCGTGCGTGATGCATGATTTGTGTCTGACTTGTAGTGGCAAATTGCAAGTGAAGACATCGCAGTGCAATAGCTGGTTCTTTACTGAAAGTTGGAGACTGTGTAATGGCAACTCTGACTGTCAAACCCTGGCATGGACCATGTCTCAGGGAATAGCTGTCCGGTACCTGATTGATGGCTACACAGCTGATGCAGGCTTGAATTAATGCCAACAGTATTATAATCAAGGGTTGTTGAGCAGGGCGTGGATAGATAGAGGCCTTTCCCCTAGGACAATTCCTTCGTTCTGGACCTGCGTCACTGCAGCAAGCATGCAGTGGATCGCTATTTACAGGAATTCGGACGGATCAGCAATTTGTGTGTCAGGCGACTCAATCAATTGTAGATATCATGAAACGAAATCGGTGTGCGACAGTGACAAGGGAGTGGTGACGATTCCAAACTTTCTGAAACCAGCCCCAGCTCCCAAGTTGGCAAATGATGCTTCAGCTTGGACCTGCGTCAAAGCATCAACAGACGCTTTGGGATGGATGGCTGTTGCATACGACAATCGGTTCGGCTACACTCACTGCTTAACCAATGACGGTAACAACTGCAGGTGGCACCCACCCTGGAGGTGTGCAATGGCGATCGACAAATAGCAGCTGCATTTGGCTTCATCATAAACCCTCATCGGGAGCGGGCACTTGGTCGAATGAATGCCTACTGGCCCACTACGTCCACAGTACGCTTGAATTACAGCTTCCGGATCCAAAACGAAGCCAACAATCGCTGTGTGATACAAGCATCACCATCCGCTGGGCAATCTCTTAGATTTGATGACAACTGTGACAGTATAACTACCACAAATCTTATCACGTATTCGTTCGACAACGGCAGGCTGAAGCTGGTGGATGGCAAGTTCATTTGCCCCGAGAATCAAACCGTTGGGTCCAAGCTCCGCACTTGCATTAATGACTGTGAAGCCCGTTGGGAGTTCCTGCCCACCGGCAACCTGCGTCACGTACAGACAGGGTTCTGTGTTCACCCTATCAGTGGAGGGGCACCCGCTTCTGGGGAGGAGATGGTCATTTGGAATGACTGCAGTGCTACTCGCACCCCCCTTCTCTACCGTCTAGCAGCATCTCTGTCTTAATATGTCAGCACTGGACAAACTGAATGAAATCTACATTGTATGCTCATAGTGAACAGTAAAAAATTGATCAGTTTAATAAACGGTAATCGGTTTCTTTCTCCAACTGGGCTTTCAGAGTACCGGTATTTCTGTTTATCACTGGATACTATTAACACCAACCCGCATCGTAAAGTGTGCGAAGGTACGCGACTGCTTGTGAAGAACAAGCGTACCTTTTAATATTCCTGTTGCCCCGGAAGTGTATGAAATGGTGGCCATGTGGTCAGGTTGCGGTGGTGCGAATCGTCGAGGGTTTGCCTTCCCCATTGCTTCCGTTCGAAGTCAAACAACGTCCGTCTCAACCAACCGCATTTTGATGGGTTCTGGGATGGCCTCGCCCAAAGATTGCGCGACATTGCAGGCCAGGGACTGGTTGTATAGTAATGTCTGGATCAAAGCAAGGATGGATGTGATGCACAAGGACGTGGTCGCAGGGTAGCCGCGTGAAGGGCAGCTTCTTCTGTCTCGCATTCCCCTCCATATTCGCGCTTATTTTCTTCATTTCTTCGGAGCATGACCTGAAGCAAAGTTTACACAATTCGATAAACATACTTTTCATCAAACAAACACACGCGCAACAATAATGAGATTCCTCCGCATCCCGGCACTCCTGCTTCACTTCCAGCTGTTTCAGAGAGTCGCTTCATTCCCTGCCAACTACATTGAAAATGACATGACGTGTGCTGTATCAGGCGGCTGCCCGTGCGTAAGCACATCACACGACTACTCCATACCTATCAGTTGCGCGGAGAATGAGTTCTTCACCGTGGAGTACTCAAGTATCGTTGATACAAAGTCAGTCGCACGCATGGCCTGTGTAACGGATTTATGTCCATCCAACACACTCCTCACGTTGGATGCTCCGTGCATGTGCCGTGAAACTCTATCCAAGTCGTCCACGGCGTGTGGAAAAGGCGTTTATTGCGACGCGTCTGGGGCATGTCAGTGCCAAGATGGGACTTTGGGAGGCGGCTTCACGTGCACTTCGGATAATGGCATCAAATGCGCCAGTGATGGAACCTTGACAACGAAAAAACTTGGATGCTCGCCTGAGTTATGTGGACCAATCGGCACTAAATGCTCAAGACTGGCCGATACTTGCTACAACTACATGTTTGTAGTCTCGTCCTTAACAGTCGAGGGCTCATATCTCCCCCCCTTAAAGCATGCCTAGGTACTTGCAACGATACTCAAAAAGGGCCTTGTGATTGTCCAAAATTGTACCGCTTTATTTACATTGGCGACTATTGCCCACTGATAACAACTTCAACTTCAACAACTACTACCACTTCAACTGCAACAACTACTACCACTTCAAAAACAAGTTCCACCTCCACCACGCTCACTACAACTACATCCACTTTTTCCTTGACAACGTCCACTTCCACTTCAACACTCACTACGACCACCTCCACTGACACCACATCCACTGTTACGACCACAACTGCCACCCAAACACGCGTTAATGCTGCTCCCAGCGTGCCCAAATCCTCCCAAGCTGCTCCTGAAAAGCTGTCCAAGCACCAATGCGAGGAAGTGTACGCTCACGCCGATGTATTTTCAGACAGCAAGTACGACTCGTTCTGGGATACCGTTGAGGATCCGGCCCAAAGCTTCCGTGACATAGCCGGTCAGACATTGGTTGAAGAGTTTGAATACCATGCGTTTAAGCAATACAAGGCCAAGGTGAAGCAGTGTTTGGATCAGCACAAGAATGGAGTTGATGCACAGAGACTGCGTCGCAGGGTAGTGGTGTGAATGGGAAGGGTGTCGCACGTTTTCTCAGTTTTTTTTATATCTTCAGATGCTTTCTTTTGTTCTCAAACCGATAGCCCACTAGATCTGTATGCTTCGCATTTCATTTGGATAAAAACGCGACTTGTTCGTGCCTATACTTGCGTCAAGTCCATTTTGCCTGCATAGTGCCAGCGATATCAATTGGCACAACACTCTTGGTCAACTGGTCCTGTGCCTGCTCTTGATTACGTCGTCGACAACTGGGCCCGCGGTTTCAACGAACACTCGATACAGGAGGCACTTCACTTTGCATGCTGCTGCGGCTGGAACGATTTAAAATCACCTTTCAATCAAATTGATGCAAGCGACCGAAACCCCACGGATCAACGCACAAATCAAGTCATTCTTTTATTGGAAGCTGCCCAGCGATTGAAGGATGTGGAGGCAGTGCGCATTGCCAACGAATGGATGGATCAAGAGAGAGGAGCGCATTTCACTCAAACTGTGCGTGCTCAGGTCCAAACCTGGGCAGATGAGATCAAACCATCGGGCAGTGACAGTGTTAGTTTCAGTGGTCGAACGAAGTAGCTCATAATATACCCACCAAACAACTGGTTCATTTGCGCCGCTTCTCAACATAGATGTTGAATGTTTGCATAGTGCTTAGACAGCGACCTGTAGGATCGCTTGAAGGAAGCTTCCCAGTTTTCCGACGCATCTCCGGGGACTTCAACTTAAACGATGTTCAACCACATTTCACTTGTTCTTTTCAGTTTCTCCAAATATTTTGATGAGTGCTTCGCTTGCCTCGCTCTCAGCGCATCTCCCACGCCTCTCTGCCTCCCGCCACAGCACTATTGTAGTCACCGACACCCTTCGATCTGATGCATTCCCTTGTCTACATCACACTGTCGCAGACTCGCTTGCGCTCGAATCCACGCTGACACTCCTTGTCTGCGTCTCAACCCAGCTGTCCCACTTTGAAACAGTCGCAAAGAAGATGGTGTGACTATTTGCAACAGCTTGCATTCATGCGATCAACTGACTCTCCCGCGTTTCTCGCACAGGGATACTCCATTGCCCGCAACAAACAGTTCACAGCCATTGACGCATTCCCACACATTGCATCCATCCATTCAAAGAACCCATCTGGACCCTTCACTTCTATCCCTGGGAACCCGTTACGCTCGCTCCTCGAAACCATCCAAAACACTTTTTCAGCCGCGAAATCCAAAGACCCGTCACTGCGCCAATGCAATTTGATTCTGGACCCGGTTTCCGAATGGGTTAGTCTCGGTGAACGAGTGGAGGATGTGGCGCAGTTTGTGGGCGAGTGTCGCGCGTTTGTTGTGCGAGAAGGTGGCAGTTTAGCGGTGTTTGCGCATGAGGATGTTGAAACGCGGGAGCATGCGTTTCTTGTAAACTTTTTGCTGGATATGGCCGATTTCACTGTCAGAGCGCGCGGTCTGGAAAGTGGGTTTACAGATAGTGCAACGGGACAGGTGAGTTTGTTGCTTTTGGTTGAAACGCAGCAGCTTCAACGCTCATCCATTATCCATGTATCCAGATCACAATTCATTCGCGACCAACCGCGACTTCTCCTGCAACGGGCGTGGAGTCGAAGCAGTTGTTGTACCATGTTTCAGAATCTGGTGTCAAAGTGTGGGTTCCGGGCAATTGAGTTTGACATCAAGTACTGTGAAATAAAAAGCAATTGCCATTTATCTACGCATACGTCTTAAAGGCATCAAGCACTGGAGATTGTTCAATCTAAAAATTTCCTTCCGAAAACAGCTGCCTTTCCAACTCGGAGGACGCCTGTTATGTTATATGGTGGATGGACACAACCTTGCTTGATACTCCAAGATCATCGATTACAGCGCGATGACAAGGAAACTTGTGTTGGCCCAATTCACTTGTAAACTAAGGCATTTGCCACAAGTGCCATAAAATGCAGGTGATATGAGTGTAATTGTTGATAGAAAACGAAACTTAAGTACAATAAATGAATGTAGGACCGCATGAATCGGAAAAAAGAACCAGATAAAACGGAAAGAATTGATATAACGGTAATTGGCGCCTACGTGGGCGTTCTTTTCCCTTTCAAAAAGCTACCCAAGCCTGACCCACTCCGCTTAAACATGCCCGAAGACGCGTCGTCATGAGATGGACTGGGTGTGCTTGAATGCGAAGGTCGCCTTGGACCTCCACCCAACCCAAACTGTAACTCCGGGTCAGGCTTAAAGGTACCTTTGACATGCACTTCGCCCATCCCACCCAATGAAACCTGCAGCCACGTGTCGAACGAAGTGACACCATCCTTCAACAGTGAGTGAAGATCCAGTTCAACCTCGCCCATGGGTTTGCTTGATTTGAACAGATTCTTGTCTTCAATGACGAGCGTGATTTTGGACGGCGGGATCTTGAATTGAACCGATTCGTTCCATTCGGGATTCAAGGTTTTGCTTTGCGATTTGGTTTTGAGAAGGGTTTTGACTTTTCCGTGGAGCAGCTGATTCACGAGCACGTAAGGGTCAGCGAGGCCGTTTTCATCAACGGCTCTCAGTTTACGCGCTCCAAGGATCTGCAATACGATCGTTCCTACATTCCCAGAAAAGTCAGTTTTGCGCCTTAGAAGGAATGTTAGACGTTACCGGCAGGCTCAGCAATGTCAGACCGTCCATCAACAGCAACGCCACCCAGATCTGCTTCAGTGACTCCAAGTTTCATTGCAACTTCCGCGGCCTGATAAATCCGTTTGAGACTGTCTCGGCGCGCCTTTCATAGTTTTTCCCAACTCCTTGAAAACACCAACAGTGCCCGTTCCAAGTCCTTTGGTCAATTTCACAGCCGCATTCCCATCGTCATCCCCGATACGTGTTAGTGCCGCGTCGCTGGAACCTTTTTTCATGCCACTCGCTTGATGATCGAAAAAGAGTTTCACATGGAGACTTCCACTACGCGCACCCGCCAGCGGCAACACCATGTTGAGCAACTGGCCAGGATCAATGTTTGAAAGATCAACATTGACTGTTCCCAGCGTGACATGCTTTCCAATCACGTTGAAATCTTTAATGACAAAGTTGAGGGTCGAGTTTTGGCGGAACTGGATCGGAGTTTGGACGTTTTCATTGAAAACGGGGTTGAGGTCTTTTTTGTGCACTTTCGACTTGTGTAAAAGTTCGTCGTTTAGTGAGATGAGGCAGTATGGGTCTGATGTGCCATTGCTGTCCACTGCATCCAAGTGGGAAGCATTTACGAGATCAATGTATAAAATTCCGGCATCTGCAAAGCCATTGTCAGATTGAATTTGTTGCATTGCTTAAAAGAAAGAGCCGACTTACTCCGGGTTGTATTCGCCAAAGAAACTGTCAATGGAACATATCCAATGGACACTTCCAAACCGATAGTTCTTCCTGGCAAATTAAGATGCCCCAAGGCCAATGGGAGAACCTTGCGGCCAATGACATCAAGCAGGTTTCCATTCCATTTGGCGATGGGTCTGTCATCTTTTCCCATTTTTTCCGCGTCGTTTGCTTCCATAACCAGAATCGAAACGTTTTGGTGCTTGAAGCTGCGCAAACAAATATCTGCTTTCGTGTTCCAGGTTGGGTTTGTGGAGTACCGTTGAATTTGAGTCGTGAAGACTGACACGTTATCCACACGAATGTCGACATAGGAATTGATTGCGTCTTGACTCTTTCCCCGGATGATGTGAAGGCGCAAAATACCAGAGTCTGCTCAATAGTTTGAGAATTACATTGAAGGGAATAAAGGATTTTGAATGTTTACCGTGACGAGAAAAGACTTGCTCTGGAGCAGGAAGCTGCAGCAGCGGAATATTCGCTGGATCAATTTCACCGACGTAACCCTTCTCCACCACGCTTTTGATCCTCTCTTCGGCGTCTTCCACGGTCAACACTTTGACATCCCGCAAAGCCTTCAGACGATTCACCTCCTTTGCAGTCTTCTCTCGCTGATAATGGATAAACTCATAATCCTTGGGACTCAGCGCGGGAATATGGTCCTCGCTCTCCACTGGGTAATACTCAATCTCAAAGTACAAGAACCCGCGCTGCTGTCGTCTAGCTGCCGCAAGTTCGCGTCCTTCGGCAGCAGCGGAGGCAACAACCGACGCAGTTCGAGAAACGCTGGCGGTATCCGCTTCCACGGCTTCCTTCAAATTTTCGTTGCTTGAATTGTCCTTTTTCAAATAAATCGGACACGTGACGTGAAATCCGACACCATTGGGCCCCTTTTCGACCAAAAAACCGTCTTTCACATGTTCTGCAAAGTCAGCCGTAGGATTTTCGAGAAGATTTGCGTATTCAACAATGTCCGAAAGCGTCACATCGACCATTCCAAGCGACTTGTCCTTTTGCAGATTGTTATAGTCCCATAATCGAACATTGAGTGTCTGATGTTTTGAATACACAACGCCGTAAAAGTTTTCGTTCCAGACAGGATCGAGCGTGTTTTCCTTCACAAAACTTGTACCCAGCGCAGTTGCGCCGAGAGAGATTTTCGCATAAGGGTCCGACTTTCTGCCCAGCATTTCCACATTGACCAGGTTTTTCGCTTTGAGGAGTTTGAATTTGATTGCGCCAGTAGGCTCGCGCGATTTCACTTCCGTCAACTCGGTCAAGAACTTTTTGTCCAGTGGGTACCAGTTGAATGTGACGCGAAGTTTTCCGGCGTCATTTGGAAGTGTAAACCAGTCCCAGTCAGCGATTTTGAGTTCCTGCGGATAATATGCATTGTTAGTTTAAAAATTTTGTGCCCAAAAAAAAAAAAGAGATCACCAAATTCTTGAGAATCTCGGCGACAGAAATTTCTGCAGCCCCCATGACACGCGCTCCATCTTTCACATCGAATCTGCACCATGCAAGATTTGTATCCATAACATAGAATCTCGCAGGATAATCCCAGGCGGGGTTGGCCATTTTACGAACTACAGGTGTTGAAGCGACAAGAGAGTCTGAACCAACCGGCGGATCCACGCCAATCAAGTGAACATCGCATTTCACGGCAGATTGTTTTTGAGTTCGGAAATCTTTCAAGGAGTGAATCGTTGCTGTCAGAATTCCTCGCGTCATGGCTTGTTCGATTTCTGCAGCTTTAACAGGGGAACTCGCCACAGATTCGGAGTCATTTTCAACTGCAGCAGCGTCAGGGGTAGTGGTTGAAGGTACAGCTGGTGCCGGAGGCGGAACATCTCCGCTGGAAAGCGGCATGAAAGACAGTTCCAACCGAATCTGACCTCTGGACCCAGCCGCCTCACCAAACTTTTTCCCAGGCACCTCTCGGGCCGACAATGGATGCCAAACATCGCTTCCCGCGTCATCAAACGGTGTACCCCAATCAGCAACAAGTCGGTCCTTCTCCACCTCCGTGAGTTCTGGTCCAGATGAGAACGATTTTCTTGACGCAGCGGGAATTTCTTCGACTTCGCCACCAACTGCTGGGCTCTCAAGAACTGGATCCAGCAGTTTGACCCAACGCGATAAAGGCATGGATACAACAGATCCCATAAACTTGTCTTGCGCACCCATCATTTGCTGCGTATTTGAATCGTACACTTCAAGATCGAGAATATCGTTATTTGCCGTGGGATTGTCAAATTCAAGCGTTGAGGACATGATTGGAACAAATAGCGTTTGTCCCCAGTAAGGATTCAAGCTGTGGATAATTGCACATAAAATGCGTTAAAAAATCGATATGAATGTGGGGGCGCAGCATCACAAACCTGCTATCAATCACTTTCGTTCTCGCAACTTCAACTCCGCCGATTTTAACAACAACATATGGATCGGAAGTTCCCGCAAGTTCCAGATTCTTGAGCTTTTTCGCCTCATGAATTGTAAGCTTCAGAACTCCAACTGGTTTATCAGTGATGGTTCCATTCATCATGGCATCCATGTCAATGCTGTTTTTAAAAGGTGCCACGAAGCCAGCCAAGGAAGACGTCAGAATTCCATCAAGCGCATTTCGTAAACCAGGCATCTGAAAAAAAAAGGATGGTCCATGGTTGAGGAAACAAAAAATGGGGAAAGCAAGGACAAAAAGTTGGTCAACATACATCCATCATGTCCAAAGCCTTCAAAGGGCGCAACGTGAAATCAATCACAGGAGTCTGAGTGAAGACGTAATCGATTCTTTGCACGTAAGGGTATTTCGATCCAAATTTGAGTTCCAATCGTAAATTTGCACGAAATTCAATCTCAGCAACAACCACAGGAACAGGAATCGAAATTCCCTTCCCAAGTTTGGCAACCACTTCCACTTTGGATTGACGAATAGTGCCCAGTCGTTTTTGGCGCGGGCTAATGTCGTCCTCATCGACAGGGACAAACAAGAGGGCCAGTTCCATGATCATCATGTTCGTCTGCGGTTTGAGTAAAAGTTCGAATGACGTCAATTCGCGGGGCAGTTGATCCCAATGTGAATTCGGTAAGAGCGAGATCGTCCAAGAAACCAGGTTTGGACGATGCGAGAATTGGGTTGATTGTATCAAACAAGGATTTCGACAAAGAAGGTTCGAATTGGAGCCAGAAATGGTGCAAAAACACGTTCATCCATTCGACCGTCTCGGCGTCTTTTTCGAGCTGCGTGCGACGGCCAATAAAATTTTTAGAACACGCACTTCTCGATGTTCAACTCTTAACCCCACCTTAGTCAGACCCAGGATGCGAGCATTCTCCACAGAAATCTTGCCCTTTAGTCTCGCAAAGTTGCGTCGGTA
>JAIWWG010000193.1:0-19933 GCA_025435555.1 Chytriomyces cf. hyalinus JEL632 | reverse complement strand
GCCAGTCAATGCAAGGGCCTCCTTGCGCATTTCTAGCTTGCGTATATTCATGTGATGAACTGTTTCTTGGAATTGCTCCGCATCTCAAAACCAAGGCTCGGTTCCGATTTGAATCAGGTCCAAAAATTGAACCCTCCCCGCGCGTCAAACTCTCCCTCTTATCTGGTGAACAGTTGTCCATAGGCGTATGTGATATGTAAAAGAGCACGGATGAGAGGAGGACCGTTGGAATTTACGAGAGATTTTATCCGAAATTTTAAAGGATGGGAGGGTTGTTGAGCACACCAGAAGGACTTCCAACACCAGCGGCATTCTGCGAACCCGAACAGAAACTGGTCAACAAATGCATGTCAGATCTGAACTATGACCGGTGAGTTCTTCCTTTTCCGGCAACGGCTTTTTTGAAACTTGACCTCGGCGAAACAGGGAAAAGTACAAGATTGCTTGCAGGGATCTCTTTGTCAGCTACAGGGACTGCCGACAGAGGTGGAAGGATTTGAAATTCGAAATGCAAAAGGCTGAGCTTGGGATGCTGAGCACCGAATCTGACGTGCCTGAGTCGAAGGATTCTGGCCAGAAACCGAAATAAAAAAGTACGTGGACTTCGAAGCACAAGTCGCATTTAAACAGCATTCTGTTGGATATATCCTTCCAAAAACACACACAACTATTTGGCCTTCTTTGAGGCGGAATCCTCAAACAGCCCGCCAGCATCTGCCGCCTTTCTCTTGGCTCCTGACGATGAAATTCCAAATGCAATCATTTCCCGCCCCGAATTCCCTGGAACGGCAACACCCACATCAATTACGGTTGATGCAGTCCCTGAAGACTGCTTTCCTCTCGCCGATGCAATTGCAGCTCCTCTGGCCGCTGCCTTGCTCAGTTTTGCGGCCGCCTCCTTGGCCAGCCGTGCGTTCCTTTTCGCAATCAGGGCGGCTTCTTCTGCAGCTACAACTTCTTGAGGTAACGAACCACGGTTTCCAATGCTGAGAACAACGTGTGCCGTTTTGGTGCTCTTTGTCTTTTCAAGCAAAGCAGTTGCAGTCTGAAGGGGAGTATCAGTGGATATAGTCTTGCGAGTTTCGCCTCTTCATCCAGTTTTAAAAGTCGCTTTTCCGTCTTCATTTTTCCAGAGCCCTTTCCATGGAACTTGTGCGATAGGAAGCGGAATGCCTGCGAAATCGAAGAAACAAAGTTAAAATACAATTTAGGAACGGCAGAAGGAAATAAAATGCACCTCTTTCTGCGTCAGATTGTTCCCGTACTCGTCATTATACTTCAAATTCACATCCGGGTTGTAGTTTTTGAACCGGTCTTCAATCTCGCGCATTCTCACGCGATCTGCGGCGCGAGTTTCCTCCTCCAGACGCCATTCATCCTCAGCATTGGCGTTGCCAGCACCACCCCCACCTCTTTCCCTTGAGGACCTTTTGCTTTGTTTATTTCCCGCTGTTTCGCTTTTCTGCGCTCCTCGATAATCTCGCGTTTCCTTTCAGCTATCCGTTGCTCAGCTTTCCATTTTGCCTGCTCTTTTTGTTTCCGTTCGCGTTCGATTTGTTCGGAGGATACTTTTTCGAGATGTCCCTGCTTTGCAAGCAAGGCGACCGTTGCTGCGAGGCCGGATGCAACAAGCGGTTCCTCTTCGATTCCGCCGCCCTAATTCGTTCAAAGAAATTAAACGTCAGCACAGCGTGGGCGCGCAAAAAATAAAATAATCCAACCTGGAGATCATCATCAGCTTCGCTTCGTGCCTCATCCGCATCAACCATCTCTTCATCTCGCGGCACATCTTCATCCGACTCACCATCTCATTCATTTCAGCGTCCGCAGCAGCCTGCGCACGTCTTTCGATTTCTGCTGCGTTGGGTTGTTTGGTGTTTTCCTCCTGATCGTCTTCCTCACTATCATTCGTTCGTTCACGGGGTCGGCCAACGGCGCGCGAGGCCGAGGCCGCCGCACGAGATAATGGTGCGGTTGTTGAAATGCTGTTTACAAATTCGGAAGTGGCTGTCAAGACTAGAGTTTCGTCTTCTTCGTCTTCGTCATCGCTGTCGATTCCAGCAGCGGCTTTTGCGGCGGCCGCTTGTTGCTGTTGTTCGTCCTCAATCTTTTGCGCAGCTGCAATAAAGACGCGTTAATTGTGAAATCATTTACCTAAAAATGAGGCAACGTGTAGAGTTGAAAGAAGTATTTACCTTGCAGAATCTCCTCAGCATTTGGCCGTTTCATTTTTTTATGAGCCAGATTTCTAGCACGAGAAAGCGCACTTTGCAAGTCATCATCATCCACGAAATTCATTTTGGGTATCCGCATTTGCGTTACTTTGAGAATACGTCTTTTCGGTGGATTTGTTGCCCTCACCATTTCCAGCATTGTTTTCATCCATATCCATTCTTCATCCCCGTTTTCTTTCGAATTGGCGCTCGGCCAGTCCGGTTCCGCGTCACGAGATCGACTCTTTCCTTTGCTGCTCTTTTTCTTTTTCTTGGTTTCATGAAACTGACTGCCTCCTCTTTGGTGTAATAATCTTTGATTTCTTGCATTTTTTCGTAGTCAAGGTGACTGATTTTCCTGCGCCACCCAACATTTGCGATTCGTCTTCTTCATTCGAGATTTTGACATTTCCTCCATCTCCGAGAATGAAGCCAGTCTTTGTATCGTCTTCGTCATAATGGGATAGTAGAGACCGTTTAGATCCCGGGTTTTTGAATTCCTCGTCGTCGTAAGCATTGTATGTCGGTTTCTTTTCTTGTTTTTGAGGTTCTGCTCGAGCCGCTCTTTTGCAGTGAGTGCGCTAGAAATAAGTTCGTCTTCATCGTCTTCATCTGTTAAATCGGACACCTTTTGAGCAAAGCAACACTTCAAAATCATAAAGTAGTGAAACCGACCATCGCCAATACGCTTATCCGCCAGAACAAGAATCTCATCCGTGATATCATCGACACCATGCGCCACCTTTAGCCCTGCCAAATCTTTGCCCGAGTACTCGGCCACGTTATCGAGATCCTCCAACTCTTTCATTTTTTTTTGCGCCATTTTGCGTTTGTTGTCGACAGTGGCTGTTTTATGGCGCATGGCCCATGCCAGAGAATCATCGCCTTCATCGCTTTCGTCGCCGAGTCCCTTTCCGTCCAGCTTTGAAAAGAATTTTTGCTTGTTTTCGTCGCGAGCGAGTTTATCGATGATGCTTTTCCTGTCATTTCCAAACAGTCGATAATCGAGCGTGTTGGTTGATGTGAAAGAAGGGCTTAAATACACAGCAACAGCGAGGCGAAGAAAACAAAGCTGGTTAAACCTCTCAGCCCGCTTTTGCATGCGCTTCTTTTCATTGATAAAGTTTGTCGCAGCCTGGTCTTCTTTTGCGCCGCCTCCAGAGGAAGACGAGTCGAGCGGCTTCAGTCCGAGTGAGATGCGCAGTTTGTTTGTTTCCTCGACAGAGAGGCTGATTTCCTGGTCACGTTAGATGTGTGTTTTGATGGATGTTCAGATGGCTGTATCGCAATGGGACGCGTGCTGCGTACCTCAGTGACTGGTGCGCCGTCGTCTTGTTCGCCCATTGCTAAGTGCTGGGTAAATATTTATGGGTTTATTCAGTCTGTGAGGTGAAATGGCCCAAGTCACCGTCTTCTTTTCGGAGGTTGCCGCAAACATCAAAGTCAAAAAGGACACGACCAGAATGTTTGATCTGCTCACAATTCACAAAGTCGAATTCACCAAAACCGACGTTTCGATTGACGAGTTAGTTACGTTTTTGTTGCTTTCGTTCGGCAACCCCCACACACCAACACGACCTGAACCTCCACACTTGCTTTGTTACAGAGAGGCTAAGGCGTATATGAAGGAACACAGTCAAGCGAAACCGGGAGTGTTGCCGTTGCTCTTTGTGCGTGGATCGTTTAAAGGTGGGTGTCACAACCACGGCAACAACAGAGGGTGGATGCGCGACTGACATCTTTGTTTCATCAGGAACACTTGTCGAAATGGATGAAGCGAACGAAGACGGTGCATTGCTGCAATGGCTTGGCCTGGATAACTGATCTGATCTGTAATCACTGCAGCAGCATACACACAACTCGCACAATTTGAAATTCGAACATGCAGTAAATAGTAAACAACTGGGATTCATGATCGTATGTTCCTCAATTAAACCCTTTCATCGGTGATGGAAACGCTGAAAGTAACAACACTTAACGCCTGTCCAATCTGCGATCTTTCCGGCCATATGCGCGACCTTCTTTAATGCCCTTCTCGATATCAACAAATGAAAACAAGATAAATGCCAAAGAAAATGTGACCATCAAGAAGTAGAATGCATTCAATTTGTTGGACGTGTGATGTGATCGTCAATGGCGGCGACGATTAAAGGGCCAATGAAACTGGCTCCGCAATCCGTGATTTCGTAAAGACTCAAGAATTCGCTTTCGCAACCTGCAGATATATTATCGAGAAGTGAGTATGCATCATCGAGAAGATCATCGAGAAGTAAGCATGCATGCATCACGAAGAACGTAAAAAAGGTCAACTCACCTGGCGGAAGAAGCTGCGAAAACAATGTCCGACAAGTCGACTGCGTCGCGCCAATCAACAAGCCATGCACGCCGCTCAACACAAACACTTCAATTTTGGCCTTGAATCCAATCGGGGATCCGGGAATCAATCCAAGCAATCCCCACAACGGAATCACAATGTACATCAAGCTTTGGATTTGAAGAATTCTCTTTGACGACATTTTCGAATGCGTTTGCAGCGTTTTGAAAACGAAGATGCCAACAAATGCGCAGATGAACACTTCAAATGCCAGAATCAATGTATCGATCGTTGTAAATCCGAGGACTGATTGTACGAGGAGAATTGCAAATGTTGCCAGGGTTGCGAACGCGTCAGAATACATGGCCCAACCCAGTAGAAACAAAAACAGGTTTCGAAGTTCTCTGAATTTCGATATGGCCGTGCCCACTGGTCACCCAAGAATTGATACATAAAAGATGAGTATCATGCAGTGTTGGTATGAATAACTGCCTCACCTTTTTTTAATGAGAACGTGAAGAGATTCGCTCCTTCGGGTAACGGTGGGCCAGGCCTTTCCCTGAGCCAACGGTGTGCCACGAATATACCTTGAAGCCAGAATATTCCACATACTGCAATGCCTGCCTGCAAGGCATACGTGGAAGGCAAGCTTGCTGGCGGCGTAAAGAACATGGCCAGCACTGAAATGACGAGCAACAGAAACACATCTGCAACACTGCCCCACGCGAAACCTCTTCCAGAAATGTGATTGGTTACTACTTCAAGCTCATCCGTGAGTTGATCTGGTGTGAGGGACTTGTCGTGTGCATGAATCAGAAATGCGGGCGACATTCGAGAGAGGAGAGGCAAGTACGCGTAAGCAAAGACCCACGACATTCCAACACTGACGCTGACGATGATGAAAAGGATAAGACCCAGCCAGTACTGGTCTGATAACGAAGGATCAATTCACGTCAGCAGCAACCGTTTTTAAAAAAGCTGTTTCGCACCATTTCGAGTGATGGCAGGGAAGAGGATGCAAGCAACCGCACCAACAATTGAGAAATTGAGCATCAGTTTTTTTTGCGCCGCGCCGTGATCCGCCAAAGATCCAAGCGCAACAAACAGAAACATTTGTAAGATTGCCGCGATAGTGACTGAGTAAAAGTACACGCTCGTCGTATCGATGTAAATGCTGCCCATTTGAACAACGCACGAGAAGTTGACGGCAGTTGTGTTGCATGGTTTCGAGTGATCCGCTGGGGTGTGCAAGTTAAACAAGGATCAAGTTGTCCCCAAAGAACAAACATGATTCAAAGCCACTGCCAACAGATAAAGCTTGAATAATCAGCGGAATAAAGAATCCAAACGCTACGCCTCTGGAATCTTGTGTCAGAATTTGCCGACATCTTTCGAACATGGAATCTTACGTGATTGGGCTGCAAGTAGCGCCAAAGAACAGTCACGACTAAGCGCACTGATCCGCTTTCCAAAGACAGTAACTGATTGGTCGAACATACCTTCATCTCCGCTGGGGCGACTAGCGAGCCGTCAATGTCCTCCAGACCCATCAGCTGGTTCACGGCATCATGCTTGAAGCGGTCGCAGTTGTCGATGCCAAGGAAAGTGTCGCCGCTTGGTTTTGCGCCGTTGTCGCTCATTCAAAGCAAAAGGTGCGAAAACTCATTTTGGAAGCAGCGAATCGATTTTTTCATACAATTTTGCCTCCACTCCAAACTGGGTCTTTTAATGCTCCTATTTATTAAAGTGTAAATAAAAATGATCGCGAATTGCTTTCTTCGCAAAAGTGATCAAACACCTGCAAAGATCAGACAATAAACGTGGTCAATTTTCTGTCGCGCTGCTCCGAATTTGGCTGGCAGTCGACGATCCGCACCTTCCCCTCCGCATCCAACGATGGTAAATAAGCTTCAATACGCGCTGCTGAGCACCGGCAAAGCTCCCAACACTCAGTTCACCAAATCCGTTTCCCGCCGTAAAATTCCGTGCAGCAAAGACTCGACAACCACAAACCTCTTCCAAAAGTTGTTGGTAACCAATAAAAACATGGCTCATGCAAACACAATCCGATTGCTAAATTAAGATAGCAGTACACTTGAATTGAATCGGCGACGATTGGGCAATTTGGGGCTCTGAATTGAGTAGGAATCAATTTTGATCACGTTGATTCGTGTGAATGACAGCGTTTGAACAGGCGGAAGCAATATTTCATTTGTGAAATAACAGAGATTTCGAAACGCTGAGCAGCGACCCTCAAACAGGTCACAAACGCAAAAGCCATCTGTGGTTTCTGAATACCCAGTCACTTTTTTTTGGAAAGCTGGAAGCGGCGTTCGTTCATTTGCTGTTTGAGTTTGGGTGTTCGACAGGTTGATCGGAACAGCGCATGAGTATATTCCACAAAAAGTGGCTTGCGTACATCAGACAATGAACGTGGTCGATTTCTGTTGCGCTGTTTACGATAATTCGGTTAGTCAAACAACAATGGCACCTAAGCTCCAAGATGAGGGGTTGGTATAGTATTAAACGTATTCCACGGGATATGGAATTGTATCGGGGTAGCTGAGACCTGCTCAAGTGGGAGGTTCGTGTTGTTGTCAAGCGGCAGGCATCTGCGAGTCATGAGGAGGGGTTTCAGTAACTTGGGATGGTAGTGGCGACACATGTACGAAAGCGAAATCATATAGAGAGCATAGAAAGAGTAGGATTGCGCAGAGGATGAGATCGGTGGGCAGAGAGGAGGCCGGTGAAGGCCAGGGACACGTGTGGGGGAGAGATACTCACTGCGCAGTGTGTCGAGTCTGTTTTTGGGAAGATATTTGTTTTATAACCCACGCCACCCGATTGTTTGTGCGCTGCAGGAATTTTTGTCGACTTAAATGCGTCGAGTATACGTTGACGATTCCCCCGCATGCATGATTACGAACTCGATTCCTAGAATTCCAAACAGAAAGTCCAAGAGCATACTATGAATAAAAAGAAAAGGATGCACTGTGGAAAAATGATGCACCTCGCATGGTTTCGCTTGTGTCAGGCTTTGACAGCAGATTCCATCACGCGGCCAGCCTGCGGCGCAAGAATCGCTTTGCCATCGAACGCTTCACCAATCTCTAGTAAAACTTTCCTTCCTTTCACGAGTATAGCCAGTTTGGCTGACACGGTTTGAAAATGCTTCCAGCAACCGTCCAACAGAAACATGCCATTCGGAGTGATCATCCATTCAGCAGCAGTATGCTTCCCCAGAGATTCGATAGCGTGTTTGCTGGTACTTCACTTCCATGTTTCGCTAGTATCGGCACGTTCGACTGACGCGTTTTGAAAAGTCTTGCAGCAACCAATCCAACAGAAAACTCGCCAATGGGAGTGTCTGCATCATCCGATCCAGAATCGATATACTCCCGCAGGTCTTCGATAGTGTGAGTGTGATGGATATTGCATCAGATTCCCGGTCGCGTTTCTGGCGGTGATGCCCAGGTTGCCAGAAGGATTGCAGAAATCAAGAAGCCCAAATTATGAGAATAGCGGGCTTTAATCGAATCGGTGACTTTACGTGTCATTTACAACGCTTATTTAAGTGTGAATCAAATCTCGATGAAGAAGCTTGCTTCGTGAATATCACCTATTGGAAAAGTCGGTCTTTTGAAACGTCGAGCCACACCCTCATGCAGGTTTCGAATACATTTCGAGACCCTTTTCGCTGTCAACCAAAGAATAAATGACTCAAGCCTTGTTTGTAAACTGGGAGACGGCATTCGTTCATTTCGTGAGAGATACCAGCCTCGTAGTAGAGCTAGACGCTTGATTTGCGTGTTCGACAGCTTCGCGCTTCTGGGTCGCGTCATCGCGTGAGGCTATTCGAAGAGATGAAGCTTGTGCGCATCATTTAAGTAAACGCGATCAATTTCTTTTTGCGCTGATCAAGATTTGTGAATGGCAGTGTTACATTTCTCCTTCAACACGGAAAGCAAAGGGCACCCAAGCAAAGAATGGCGGTCCGACCTCAAGATGCCAGTAAAGCCATGCAAGCATTTGTGGAATTCAGCGCTTCCGCGATTGCCCTTGTCAGCGAATTTTGAACATATTCCGAAAAGAGCGGCTGCTTTGCTGTGGAACCACCAATGTTACCAGCGGAGGAATTACCTGGCACATTGTCCCGGGCATGCGTATGAGGGTCAATTATATATATTGGCGGCGATTCTCCAACTCGTCGTTGGATGGGTTTAAAAAAAACTTCCTTCCGGAACACGACGATCGAGTACATTCAGTTGCACTTTTCGGTTCAAACTCGAGCTCTTCAACAGTTGAACGGTAGAAGATGGCCCTTCCCACCACCGCTGCTTGCAAAAGTCGAGAAATATTTGGTGGGCATGCACCGAATGAGGTCTGGCATTATCCTCGTCCATTGTGATGATTTGCTCTTTGAGTTTGTCCCGACCACGACCTCCATGTCTCTGAGGTGGCTGCTGATGATCTTGTCGTTGTTGGTCCTCGTTCTTTGAAGAGGACATTGCCCTGATATGGCGCTCAATATGATGCTAACATATGATGGTCCGACGATCCAGGAAAACCTTCTGGTATCTTTTGCACACCATGGACAGGGTCAACACCCTGGTCGGGTCACATTGCTCGAGCAGATAGAATATGATGTCTTCGTTGCAGTTCATGGGATGGCTTCGATGCTTGGTGTTGTGATTGTTGGGAATGTGTGTTCAAGTATTTTACGTAAATATTAATTTATAATAAAATTTAAAATGAAAAAAGAAAGACTTTAAAAAAATGGTGGGTCCTTGGCTTTCGACGCACAACACTCCAAACTCACATGCGCAAACGCACAGGCACGAAACGAAGAAAAGGCGCAGTCGATGCTATATCGATTCCGTGAGGCTCAAGCAGCCGAACTCGGCATCGGCATCAAAAACGAACGGCGGCCAACCAACAGCGCACGAGTCACCACAGTTCGGGAGGCAGACAAGTGGCGAGGCGATATTATTAGAGAAATATCGAGGAAAGTGAGCAAGATCCAGGATCGTGAGTTGAACGAAAACGCTGTCCTTTTTTTTTATGCCATGTCTCAACACACTCTTTTTATTGAACAGCGGGTCTCACGGAGTACCAGGTCAGAGATCTCAATGACCGCATCAACAAACTGTTTCGCGAAAAGAGGCACTGGGAGTATCGTATTAAGGAGCTGGGCGGACCCGATTACCGAGTAAACTTCCAAACTTTCGAATGCGCTTTCATGAGTCTCCCGATTCTTATTCCATATGCATTGCTAGAGAGGCTCTTCGCGCATTCTAGATTCGGAAGGAAAAGAAGTACCTGGAAGTCGAGGATACAGGTATGTTGAGTTTTTACGTTTGTCTCGTTTCTCCTAAAACGCCTGCATATGCGCAAAAAAAAAGATATTTTGGTCGCGCGAAAGAATTGCCGGGAGTGAAGGAACTGTTTGAACAGCAAGGTTGGGGATTGGTTTTTTTTTTTCTTTCGACGATCGGTGGATGAGTGTACTGACACTCTTTTTTTCGCAGCTGCCACGGAAGAAACGCCAAAAACTCGCGCGGAAATGTATAAAGCTGTTGGCGCAGACTATTACGGATATAGAGACGAAGATGATGGCCGGCTTGTTGAATATGAAGAAGAGTTGCGCAAAAAGAGTGAGAAAACTTGTTTGAAAAGGTTTTGAAAGACGACAGCACCCTTTTAACACTTCGTATCAATTCAAAAGTGTATACCCAAGCTCTTGCATTCGACGCTGCGGCGGGTCTTGGATCAAACGAAATTGAAATGGACGGAAACGATGACCCCAGTGCCATGTTTGAAGAAACAAAGGACGTTTACAAATACGTGGATGAATGCGTCCCATCGCTGACGGAAGTGGAAGCTTGGATTGTTCGCAAAAAGAAGCAAGAGTTGTTGGATCAGTTTTTGGGATGAATTTGGGGTTTGTATTTATTTTCAAAAGGTGCGGGGGGGTAATCGAAAAAACATTAAAAGTTGTGGATGAATGCTCCGTTTTCCAAACTACGCGCTCCACTAGTTTCCGTCAAATGTGTGTTTGTTGCCCCCCTCACGCATCTTTCTCTTTTCATAGGATCGAAAATAATTCAAATCATTCGGATGAGGTGGACTGTTTAGCAGCCAAAGCAGCTGCAGCAGCCCGTTCTCGCGCCTGGCGAACCATATGTTCCTTCCGCAGCCTCAGGTTAGCTTCACGTCCAGCCGGAGTCTGCTCCCACACCTTCTCAGGCTCCACATTCGATTCTTGAGAGATTGCAGCAGCGAGGTATGGCGATGCAGAGAATGCAACGGGTGCTTCCGAGACAGAAGTTGATGAATTCGCTGGCGGTGGTGGTGGTGCAGGCTTTGGGCAAGACCTGTAGAGTTAGCCACACACTTGTTCGTGTCCATCAGCTTGTTGTAGCTCACCAGTGCACCAGACAGAATGTTATCCAGAGTCCTTTCAACACTTCCTGTGCGCGCCAGATCCGCGTCAATCACATTTCGCGGGTAATTCGGAAACATTTGCAATACTGCGTCCACCTGTGTGTGTGCGTGTGTATCCCAATTCATTCAAATTCATCGTCCTACCAAGACAACCAATGAAAGCCAATCACCCTCTCAGGTGGAACAACTTGACGGCGGCCTGTTCGACCCGTGTTTGCGGTTGCTGCTGCTCCATTTTGTTGGCGGTTATTGGTCTGGGATTGCTGCGGGGATGCTGTTGGGGTTGTAAAAGGGTCAATCTGGGGGCGGGGAGGAGCATGCTAGTCTGTTAACAGATGATGTTACCTAGCAGATAGCGCAGGATAAAAAAGAGAAGAAGCAGCGAGACGACGACAGTGACTGGGTCCGTGCTGGTTGCCTTTGCCATCTCTCTCTCTCTTTGGTTGGGTGTAAATATATTTTTCAATTTACGAGTGGGGGGATATTTCCATGTCGTCAGTGATTCTTGAGACCCTCGCATCTGCCGCACAGAATTGGCGTCTCACTGTAATGATTTGGTGTCATGGAGTGAAGCAATCGCGGCAAATGTGTAAGTCACCAAAGTGAATTCGATGCCATGCCGTTGCTAAATAGACGAGGCTCTCGTGAATATTCCACCGATGCAACTGAGAAGCGACTCTCTCTGATGGAGATATCCACGCGTAAACTGCACTGGAAGAAAGAGGATTTAAAATGTTCGATTTCAAATCCAACAAACTTGATCAAAAGCGAACCTCCACCAAACAAAAAACATCAAAACATGCCCACCAAAACTGCCACCTGGGAAGGAGTCGTCATTGCCCAAACGGACGTGTACGAGGAAGTCGAAGGTGCATCCGATCCCTGTTGGCGTCGCTTGTTATTTCATTCTCACCCACGCGCTTCACCCCCATCCCCCAACTCCAGGCAATGTGTACTTTCCCGAGAGCTCCATCAAGAAGGAATACTTTAAGCCAAGCAGCACTCATACTGTTTGCGGATGGAAGGGAACTGCCAGCTGTGAGTTGTGCATGTTTCTGTATGCTTGAGACTTGCAATGACTGATTCATCCATCCATCTCTCTCTTTAGACTACACCGTCAGCGTAAACGGCAAAGACAACAACGACGCAGCCTGGTTCTACCCCACCCCAAAAGACGCTGCCAAGAACATAACTGGCCACGTTGCGTTCTGGAAGGGAGTCCGCGTTAACTGATTAACAAAAATAAAGAAAGCATCGTTCATGTGTATTATTATTTGTTAAATATTATGCTTGGTATAAATTATCATGAGTGGGGGACTGACTGTAATGAAAGAGTATAGTGTGAATGTGGGCAGTTAGAATGGTCCCAAATGATGCTGTTGTTGTAGCTGATGCAAAAAAGATGCAGAGTGAAAAGACTGATGAAGGTGAGATGGCTGATGCAAAAGAGGTCTGATTGAATTGTTTACGCGGTTATTGAGATTATTGATGGGCGCAAGAATTGGTTGTGCGTTTGCCCAATTTGGATTCACATGCGTCCACCGCCTGCCCCCTAATCCCCCACACGGACAACCTCTTCGAATTACTAATTCATGATGTGCATATGGATGCATGCGAGACTGAATTTGAGGAGAACGAGGTGTGTCCACAGACCTTTGTTCCATCTCAACTGAAGCTCCATCAACAGCACTCCCATCAATATATTCCTTCCTCACACGCGTTATAAGCTGTTTAATGCTGGGTATCTGCGCAGGAGTGCACAATAAGACATTTGCAGGAACAACTCTTGGATCAGAAGCATGCCGAAAGACGACGGAAGCATCAGGTGGATCTCCGTACAAATGCGCCACATCAGACGGATAAAAGTAGCTAATGACGCGGTACCGTTTCGAGTCGGATCCTGTGAGTGTGATTGTACGTTTTGCGAAACCGTTGGGGACGAGACGCGTGTTTGGACGGGCACCGGATGTGCTGAAGCGTGCGCATGTTTCGGTTGTTGTGAGTGGGTAGTGTGTGTTTCTTGTTGATGAGACTTCTCTGGTTGTATTTATATGCATATGTGTATGTTAGAGAAGTAAGTTCAGCGCAAAAAGAGATCAGCTGTCGGGGAAATTAAAAAGCGCCGGAAGTGGAGATGGGAAATGGAATTAATTTTCTTTTAGCGCCAACAACAATCACCACATGAATTGTGAATTCCAAGTGTGACATTCCCACACAGACGTTGATCCCGAGACAGAGACAGGGGATTGATGATGATTCAGAAACACATACCGGTACAGCAGGAACTGGCCGTGGATGCGTGATGGCGACCACCGCTCTCCGTCTAAATCATAAGCAAAAAAGAATCATGAGTAATGACACTGAGAGAAAGCAGCAGCGGCAAGGGATCAACAGTAATTGGGGCGTGTGTCATATGTCATTCCAAGCGGCACAAAGCAGGAGTTTTTTGAAGCAAAGGTTCATACACACAACAGTACACAAGTGCACATACCTCGCCATCGCACCATCATGGAATGATGATTATTCTCTGCAAACACTAAAACAGTCCCACTGCGAATATGGATCTGCGACAAGTCCGCAGGAATCACGTTGAGCGGAAATAGCGACCTGGTGATACAGGCTTCAATCAAAAGAAGCGCATCGAGACGGTTCTTGACGTAGCCGTAAAAGGTCTCCACATTGGTAGTGGTTCCAGTGGCAGTATTCACGGGGTCATGTGCCAGCAGCATATGGTCCGGGCGTGGGGTCGGTGTTTGTTTCAGCGGTTCTTGCTTTGGATAGATGGATGCAGTGGCGGAAGCGTAGCAAGACAGGGATGCAGACAAGACGGAGCACGGGGCAAGATGGGAGAAGCAAGACATGCAGATTTGACAGTGGGAATATGCGTCAATCTTTGAGGAAAATGGAAGTGAGATTTATTGATGTCAAGGGTTGGAGATTTCGTTTGTGGATTTGGAGATTTTGTTGCTGGATGGATGGATGGGATGGGATGATTGGGGCAATCAAATAATTTAATAACTCTAAAAGGATTTATGGAATGAGATGAGATGGAATGAGACAAACAGGGCTTGTTTAGCAATTACTTACACCGCCAACGAAAAAACCGACCGATAACGGCCGCGAAAGAAATCGGAGCGGAATCGGCAAAGCTTTCGGCCGAAATCGGCGTCGGCCGGGATCGTCACCGATTCGGCAACGATGACCGGTTGATTTGCCTGTCAGTAAACTGTTGAATAAACTGCTAAAAAACGGGCCGATTGGCGGAGAATAAACGGCCGCTTTTGAAATCGGCCGTTATTCGGTCGCATGACACTGAAGATTGTCGCCCGATTTTTAGCCACAGATCATCGGCGGATGAGCTGGAGAAAAACGGCCGTTTCATCGGCAGAAAAGCGGTGCTAGAGATAAAAGTGACAAAAAGGGGACTTGAACCAGCATACCACGCAGTGGATGCGAGGGTTCCCACGACTATCCTGCATGCCCAGTGACGATGGGACGGAATAGCTAATAGTGTGGAATGGCTCTGAGTACGAGGAGTTTTTCTGAGGATTGTCTTTAAGAGAATTAAGAGTTGTAAGAGAAGCTGCTTTATTCAAGTGAACGAGGAGCGCTTTAAATATTGAATTCCAGTTTTCTAAATAAAGAGTTTTCCAAAAATGTCGTGGGAAGTGGCGAGAGAGATTTCGACATGTCGAAATCCGGTTCCAAAAATGTTGTGAAGAACGGTTCCAAATATAGCTGAAAGGCGAGAGCGGTAGTTACGTGATCAGGCTGATTACGTAACAGAGGGCTTTGACAAGACTGAACATAAAACACTTAAAAGGCTGCGCTCTTATTTTGTGAGAGGATTTCATGACCAACCACTATTTGCCAATCAATTGCTCCACCAAATCATCTCCTTTCACCTTTGTTTTGCAACACTACATGGGCCTTGGACCTCAAGTGCTCAGACAGGCTCTCAATTCTTTATTGAATCAAAGAAGCAACAAACATCTCAAGCTTTTGAGAGTAAAAAGTCAAGGAACACATCTGTTTGGGCACTTCCAAGTGTGTGATGACATTCCATGCGAAAGGGATTTAGAAAATACGTGTTCAAAGTTGAATGTGCAATAGATCCATCTTGTCTCCAGCTGCACAAAAACTGCTCTTCCCAGCAGTCGTGACTGACATCTGCTTGGTCATTGATATTGCCAACAGGGACATAGAAGTTGTTGTGCAAACTACATGCACGTAATCTCCATGATGTTAACTGGCCGTTCAGCTCTAATTCTTGCATTAGACAAGTTTTGGTGTGCTCGTTATGTTGAATGACTTTTCCAATACGGCCCCAGTTGTCAAAAAAGAAGAATCTGCCAATCTGAATGCGAGCTCTTGATGGAACTGGCCTGATGGGAGGGAACAAATGCTTGACTATAATGGAATTTGCTCCAAGTTCAAGTAATCCAGGCCCTCCTCCTGATGCCCCTCGTAAATATGATACTGTCCCTTCCCGAATTGCAAATGCCCATGCCACATCTCTTGATGGTGAATGCCGATTTGAATTTGCTATGTCTTTGCGCACATCTCCATTCATTTGTTCTGGAACTTCAACAGCATACAGAGACAGTGGTCCCCAGATCCGGAAATTATCAGGGAGATGAGAAAGTAGATGGACTTTGAGCTTGTCTTTTGCTGATGGCAGTGAAACATGGAACAGACGCTGAACTGCAATGGTAGCCTTTTGGAGATGGCGGTACCTTAACTCAAAGTGTGGATACTTGGAATCATATGCCAGTTTCGTAAGAATTGCACCAGCAAGCCAAAGCCAAGTTAGATTTGGCTGAAGCCAAGGGAAGAATAATGGCCCTATTTGTGCAAGGCCCTTGAAGTCTTTTCCATTCATGCTTCCAATGTAGCGAGTCACTTGTTTTGATGACAAATGACAGTGTTGATAGGTTGAGATGATTGCAAATAGAGATGCAGCTCTGAGTTTGAGAGACCTTGACTTCAGCTTTTCTTTGGACTCTGTCCCCAAGTATTTCATGACTCCAAGTAACAGTGTATGGAGAATTTCAACTGGAGTTTGCGCATGAGGTGAAAAACCAGGGAGGGAGAGATAGATGTTGGCGTGCTCAGATGGAACAGTTATCCCAGTTGCTTTTCTCAGAGACTCTGATTGTGTTTTGTTCATCTGTGCCATTCGAGACAGTACTTGCTTGGTTTCATATAACCATCGATAAGGATGAAGTTGCATGCAAGTGGATGGACTTCCAATAGGTGCAGTGCAAACTCGACAGTTGAAGTCACTTCGTGCTCCAGCTTGATGGCATATTTGGGCTGCACGTGGATTATCCACAAGCATTGCAAGTAATTGTGAAACAACAATCACATCCTCTCCGGTGCTTGAGTCAAGTACTTTGATTCCAAGAGATAGAGGGCTGCCTGGTGATTTATTCAGTACTGCAATGTCAAAATAAATACAGATTAATGTTACCTTCTCTCAAATCGTGCAAGACAACCTCAGCAATATCTGACCATGATCCAGTGTTTGTAGTGGCAGCAAAGTTGATATATCGAGGACCATAAAACTTGTGCGGAAGCAATGGAAATATAACGAAAAAGTTTTCAAAGTGGTTGTAGCGCTTGGTTGTGTTTCCTGAAGTTTCATCTGAGCTGCAGATGACTGGAAAGTTGATGACTTTCCGGCCATTTGCTGAACAAATTCAGTTACTATCTTCAAAATAAATGCTTGCACACAAACCTCGAATACTGAGATTGCCCCTTTGAACAAGTGTCATTGCATCCCCTGGATGCAGTTCAACTGTAGTTGTGAAGTTTTGCAACAACACAGAATGGAAATGCTCAGCAACTTGCCCAAATGCCACAATACCAGGTTTTGGAAAACACTTAATAATGCCTTCTTCAAAATTGGGCATTACAACAGTATCTCTAAAAGTGATATCAGCTAAATCACTAAAAACATTTAAGGAAGATCTCACCCAGCGTAAAATCGAGTTGAATTGTTGTCCATCCAAAGGCAAGGCGCTCTCACAGAAAATGCTAATGACTCAAAAATTTCTTGTGGATGTGTTGATAACTGTGGACCATATCGGATTTCCTTTGCAATAGATGGTGTTGCAAACGCAGATTCAATGAGCTCAGGAATAGGCCTGACAAAGATTTGAATGCCTGATGCAGATTTCCTTTCAATGGGCTGCACTTTGCAAAGCTTCTTGCGTAGCTTCAAAATTGCATTCAAAGAAGGGCACTTGACTTGCAGCAGTTCAAATATTCCCCAGAGAAGTTTCATTTGAGTAATACTGATGCGGCGACGCTTAGCAAATAGCAGACTGAATAGCAGAGCATGTGTTCTTGATGGAAATGGGTAGAAATGGCTGGATCCAAAGTCAGAAGCTGCATCATCAGAGTCCATATCAGAACCATCATCAGAGTCCATATCAGAACCATCATCAGTGTCTGACAATTCCATGTCAGTTCTATCTGACTGATCAATACTGTTGCTGTCGCTTGTGCTGTGATGTTCATCTGGTCCAGCCACAATTGCGCATTGTTCTTCTGCTCTGACACTTTTGTCACTGAGACAATCATTGGAATCTGCTGGCAACAGATCTGTCAGTCCATTTTGTAAATTGCTAACCCAGTCAAAAAGCCTTTACCTGCTTCAGTCTCAGCAATCATATTGATGCACTCTTGGTTGAATGCAAGGCTGTCAAAACTTTGCTGAGCAGAGCTTGTACTCTTGCATGAATGCATACTCCAAGCATCATCTGATTCCGACTCATTTGTGCAACGCTGCAGATGATGGTTCAGATTCCTTGCCCAGCGTTTCCCAGCAAATGGCGTGTTGCAGTTTGGACATCTGTGCTGACTTTGATGCATGTTGGGCACAAATTGGGATGAATCACAGAACAAATTGGGCATGTCGGAACAAATTGGAGCAAAGAAAAATGAGCCTCAGAACTGATCAGCATGCAAGGGTGATCTGATACAGTGTATCTTCCACTGCACAGGGGTCAATCAGCTTTACTTTCCAGGGATCTACTGGCCAGCCAGTTTCTTACCGCCCTCGTCATCAGGATGAAGAGTTTGACCAATTCAGCCCCCAACAAAGGGGACCTGCCAGATTCTCCAACTCACCTCTTCAGGCTGGTCCATCAACTCAGATTGGTATGTTGCCTTTCACTACATGATGTTTCTCACCTCACTGTCTCATTCAAATTCAGATATGCAGCCCTTTGTCTCTGTGATCAGAGATCTGAAAGAACAGTTTCAAGAGCAGGCTGAATACAGTAACAGTGAAACCACAGCTTTGAGGCAGTCTATTGCTATGCTCAGCAATAGCTTTGTGCCCAAGATGCGTGAGACAATTCCAAAAGCGTTGAGGACAGACATCAAACGTGCAAATGAGAAATATTTTGTCGCAACTGCCACCAAGTACGTTCTGAAACCAAATCTCACTAAGATAGAGGTGAAAACAAGTCCTATTGATATTCATCTTTATTAACTCTGCTTCTTCACATTCAGCATCACCTTGAAACAGAATGGGGACCCTTGATTGCAACATACAATGAAGATCAGCGCACCATGTTTATTGAAGAGATCAAGAGCTCATTTCGAAGCGCTCGCGACACTATGGTGAAGAAGGTGAGTTGATGGCATTGAGTATGAATGGCTCTGTTGTGCTGAACTAACTTTGCATTAATAGATCAAAGGACACTACAATAAAAACACCGCTAATCTCACCCTTCAAAAATACGCTGTAGTTGTATTCGGTGATAGGTGCAAGTTGACGAATGACGTTCTGAAGCGTGCAGCGTTGATGGTAAGTGTTTCACGATGTTTCGCAATTGTGACACGAATATAAATACTCACCTTCACACAGCGCAGAGTCCGTGGTATGTTGAGGGTGAGGGTTCCCTACTTTGCGATCCTCATCGAGGAGATGAGGCGCATTGCAGGTCTTGGGCCGGGGGGTCCTGCTGAACTGGAACGGATCAAGGCCTTAGATCTGGCAACATACACAGATCAGGGCCCACAGGCAGCCGCTGACTCAAATGATGAGAACGAAGGGGTATAATCGCTGCTCACCTCAACAGCGGCATTGTTCCTTGCGACGGGTGGTCTTGCGACAGCTGGTCTTGCGACGAGTGCTCATTTTATACATAATAAATTTTTAACTTTACGAACGATAAATATTTTATTTTACTGCCCATAAATCCAGCTTTTGGGTTGACCGTTCATCGACTGGTTTGCAGATACGCGGCCGATATGCTTGCGAGATACGGCCGATAGGTTTCCGATGTTCGACCGATAAATCGGAAGAACATCGGCCGAATGGCGTGAGCGTCCGGATCTCGGCCGATTTATCGGTCGTGTATCGTCGCCGCATCGTCGCCGTTTTCGACTGATAAATCGGCCGATTTCGCCCGTGAAAAGATTGGGGGTGTAGGCGTTGTTGCCGTTGATGCGCGTAATTACAAAAAACAGAAGCAGTTTCAGTTTCATTTACCCCAACTCTATATTTTTGCTTATGTTTACTGAAGGAGTCTTCGGTAGCATAGGACAAAGTGGACGGAGTGTGGGAGTATACAATCTTGCTGGAGTAGGCAGCGTTGATGGAGCAGGCAGAGAGAGTGGCGGACTGTCCCACCCACCTAGCTTCATTTCAGGTAACAACTTACCAATTGTCTCCAATTTCTTTTTATTATTTGTACATGTCTTCATACAACCGGATCGCATCCAGAATCCCATCGTCATCGTCATCCGCCTCACTGTATTCATGCCGAGCATCCTCCAAAGCCCCATCCGTCCAAGTATCATCCAAGTATTTGTCCTCTCCCTCAATCTCATCAGAAACATTCTCTTCTCCCTCAATCTCGCCAATACTCTCTGCCAACGCGGCGTATTGCTGAAGAACCGGGTTGCTTGCCACTGCTGCCCTAGCGTTCTGAATGCTATCCAC
>JAIWWG010000192.1:0-20456 GCA_025435555.1 Chytriomyces cf. hyalinus JEL632 | reverse complement strand
TCCAAGACTCCAGCTTTCGCCGTGGCCGATGTGCTGAACTTGTACCCAATTGTCAAATACGCTGAGCCTGGCTGCAGTTTTGGAGACGAGTTGCATGAGCATGCACTGTTTACGCTCAGGAAGGGGGACCAAAAAGTCGGCCTTGAATTTCTTTCTGAAGCTTTGAACGTGTATGAGCAAGTGTTTGGACCTGTTCATGCGGATGCCGCCAAGATTCAAAGACAGCTTGCCGTGCATCACTATGAAACTCAGGATCACGAGCTATGCAAGATTTACCAGCGACGGGCATTGTTGATTACGGAGCGTTTGAATGGTTTGATGACCCAGAAACTCTCCAACAATATGTGAGTTTGCTGATTTGGTCAAAGTGTTTTTTTTCTCCCTAAAATCACGCCTTTTTACTAAAAAAAAAAAAGCTCAACCTTGGTTACTTTGAGTGCCTGTCTGGAAACACGCTTGTTGGTTTCAAGTACATGCACCATGCCATGAAACTCTTAAAAATGCATTGCGCTGAGGCGCGCCACCCGGAACTTGCCGCCGGAGATGTACGTGCTTGCGAGCTTACGCAACCCCTCGTTAGTCCTAATCCAACCTACATACACACACTCGAATATAGGCACAAGTTGCGATGCTCTTGAATGAGAGCAAGGTGGATTCAGAAACTGGTGTCAAGTTCCTTGCCCGTGCAGTTGAAACCTACGATATTCTCCTCGGCCGGGAACATGAGCAAACGATTCGGGCGCATGAACTCTACTTTAACAGTTTGATCCAGTCTGGTGACTTTGTCAAGGCTTTGGAAGTGCAAGAAATTCTGCTTACCTACGCCAAGTCAAAGAGCACTGAGGAGGACGAAGTGTCACAAAAGAATGTTCAGGAAGCTGAGCAGCTGCTTGTTATGCTGAGGAGGAAAATTGAAATGGATGTGAGTGTTTTATCTTGGCGGTTGTGTTTTGCGATGGTAAATTGATGTGGATTGACGCAGGCCGCTGAAGCTGCTTCAAGCAACAAAGCATCAAACCCAGCCGCACAGGCGGCTGCCCCTAAACCAGCCACTGCATCGTTGCCAAAGAAGCCCGTCTCTGCTTCCAAATTGAAATCAAAGAATGGACAGCAAACGCCACTGTCAAAGGCCGCCGCCAAACAGAGCAGAGCCGACTCTGCAGCATCGGCGGCTCTCGCTGCCGGGCCTGTCGAGCCCGTTGTACCAAGCAAGGGACATTTGCCCATCGATGAGCTTGTTAAATTTATTGAAGGGGGTTCTTCCAAGGGGGCCAAGAAGGGCAACAAGAAGGGCAAGAACTGAAAAATGCGGGAGACGCCTTTCTGAATGATGAGGGGAGTTAAAAAAAACATTGCGCAAAGGGTATATATATACTCGCGTAAAAAGAATAAGATCAAAGTGTCTGCCAGTTTTTTTATTTTCGACCTTTTGCCGCCCATGTTTTGTTTTGTAAAGAGTACTCTGACTGAAAAGAAATAAGTCGCTTTATCCGCTGTGTGTGTTATGTGTGTGCTATGTGTGTGCTGCACATCACATGCTGTCCATGGATACGTAGTAGCGGCCCTTCTCAAGCAGGTATGAAGTGAAGTCTGGGATCAGAGTGATACCCCGGCAGAGGAAGAATCCAAAGAACAGCACAAAGACGGTGTTGATGACTGTGTTTGGGGGGAGAGCGAGACAGAAGTGTCAGTCAGCAAAGCAACCACGCAGGGTTCAAGTGAGAGTGAGGCAGGTGGGGACAGAAGAGGGGAAAGGAGGGGTGGTCGTAACTGATTTTCTCCCATGGCTCCAGCATGTACAGGCCAAAAGTCAGCTCGTACTGGTAGATTTTGAGGCTGATCCATTTGCTGAGGCTGTTGGTCTTCATTCTTGCGAGGTTCAGAGACTGGGTGGGTGGTGGGCGAAGGTGGGTGGTTGTTTGAGATTGAAACAATTTACAATCGAGACAGGCAATTATTTGGCATCCAAAGTAAAGTCAGTCCCGCCCGAGAACCCGCCGGCGTAAACGCGCTTCCATTTTCGCGATTGTTTTTATGGGACGAGGAGAGAGTGTGTAAAGTAGGCGGATATGCTTCTGATGGTTGTTGTGGTGGTGCGGCTGGATTGGAGATCACTTGGACAGTACAACGCCTGTTCCAGGGCTTATTTTTATGATTCCAGGAGCGTATTTGTCGTAACGCCTCAATTGCTGCCAAGTGACATTTCGCTGAGAAGACACGGACTTTGGGTGCTGGGAGTTGAAAGGACTATAAAGATTATTGTTTATGGTAGTGCATTGGAATCAGTTGCAAGCGCCAGCATTGACCGGACCAGAGAAGAACAAGAACCATATTTCTTAATGATCGTCACATCATGCACTCCTACCTCAAGGAATTTTTTCGCGAGGCAGACGTGGTTTTGTAAATCCTTTGAAAACTTCGCGATCTGTCATTGATATGAAGGCCTGCTGTTGGATTCTACCTGTAAGTCTGAACAGAACCAGCAGGTAATGGCGGCACAGGGACCCAAGGCCTGATCCATCTGTTGCCAGATCTTTATTTTCCTGCTGAGTCATTCAATTCCTCAAGTTGTGGGCCAGACCACTATTACTTGCGGTCCGTATGGGACCCTACGATGCGACTCAACCTTTAAACCCGTGGAGTTCCCAGCTGGAGCCGTGTTTGCTTTCTCGGACTGCACGCTCATTGCATGCCCCGTTTGGATTTTCGATGCTGGAGCCCAGGTTACATTGTCGAATGTCACTTTCCGAGACGCTGTTGGCGAGGCAGACTCGGTAGGCGGCAATCTGAGGTTTACTCGGAGTGTGGCTGTGTTGGAGAATGTCAGGTTCATCAACAACAGCGCGCCAGATGGTGGCGCGATTGGCATCAACGACCGTGAGTCTGGCTATTTTAAAAAAAAAAACGCAGCGTGCTCTGTCAAAACTAAATCACTATCCAACCAGGCTCCGTACTGTCCATTTCAAATGCCTTTTTTGACGGAAACAAAGCCACTGCCGCATCTTCGCGCGGCGGTGGCGATATGATTATTCAGTACTCTTCCACTGTCACTTGCAAAAACTGCACCACCCAAAACTCAATGTCCGCATCTGTTGGAGGCGGTTTCGTTGTATCCGCGTCTTCTTTGCTTACTTGGACGGGCGGATCGTGCGTGAACAACACAGCAAGATGGGCTGGATGCGTGATGGTCGACGGAGCATCACGCCTTATGGCAAGCAACATTGCGTTTCGAAGCGCGTCGGCTGTGGCGGGCGGTGCCATCTTTTTAAACCATGAGAGCGTGTTCAACGGTACCAACTTGGCGTTTAAGGATGTTTACTCGACGGACCAAGGTGGATGCTTCTACAGCTACGGCGAATGTACAACCATATGCACCAATTGTACTCTGCTGCATTGTTCCACAGGTGGATTTGGCGGCACCGCCGTGACCCAGGGCAACTCTCGCATTGAGCTTCACAACTCGCGGATTTTGGGTTCGGTTGCTTTGGGAGCGGGTGGAGCTCTCCTTGCGTTAGGGGACTCGTTTATACTGTTGGATGAAGACTCTGAGATTAGAAATGCGGTTGGCGCGTCTGGCGCTGCCATTGCAAACCAAGGCGGACAGGTGACTCTTCACAACTCAAGAATCATAAAGTAAGTGGCAGTGAAATTAGAGTTGAAACCACATCGGCACTAACTTGCTTCGATGTAGTTGCACAGCAGTAGATGAAAGTGCAGGTGGTGGGGCCTACGAAGGTGTGAGCGGGGCCCAGGGCGCTCTTTACACAATGAACGCAATGATACTCAACAACACTGGCGCGTTTGGTGGCGCATTTAGATGCGGTAGTAAAGAAGCGCTGTACTTTGGGACTGGAACGGTGATCGACGGCAACACTGCGTCTCAACACGGTGGTGCCATCTATGCAATCACTCAAAGCAAAGTCCACCTCAACGCCTCAGTCACCATAAGTAACAATCATGCTACTGGAGGTACCTCCTACGGGGGTGCCATATTTACCGACTCTCTCGCCGAAATCCAGATAACTGGACTTGTAATCGCTCGGAACAACACTTCCAAGTTTGGTTCATTTGCAGCCATCATGAGCCCTCTCCACAAAAATCTTTTTACAGTTCCAGAGCAACTTGTCAACGTGGAAGGAAGGGTATTTGTTTATCATTCCGACGTTGCTGCGGTCATGCTTAAGGCTGGAACCATGAGCATGCTACCCAAAGTTGCCTTCTCGGGCAGAGCATCTGGAGTATTCGTTCAAAACCAGGCCAGCTTGGAAAACTCGGTCGTCAACTTTGCTGCGGCAGTTCCAGACTTTTTCGTTGAAGCGCGCGACATGTTTGGAAATCAGGTGGCCGTCAGCTACTACCAGCCCGTGATTGTGACTGTCTCCGAAGTATCGCGAGGTGCCAAAATCCTCGGAGAAACGACGAAAGCTATTCTGGACGACAAGGCCAACAACGTTCGTTTTAGCGAACTTCGCATCCGTGACGCGGGACCATTTGTTTTGCAGGTATCTGCGTTCACGGCCACGCTGGATCTTCCGCCCGGTTCATCGTGGCAAAAGTTCAACGTGATGATTGCGGTGTGTAATCCCGTGACCGAGCGCTTGTTTGTCCCCAGTTCCATTTGCGTGCCCGTCCGAAACGTGTCCCAAGCAACGAGATACGGAATCGTGTTCACAGCAGTGGCCGTGATCCTGTTCACACTGTCTAACTTGACCCTTCTGGCAAAGCACAGGCGGCTGAAGCTGATCCGGTCCAACAGTATCCGCTTCCTCGCAGCAACGCTGCTTGGCGTCTTCTTAAGTCTCTTCTCGATCGTTGTCCAGATGTCACCCTTCACCCACCACTGCCAAATCAGCGTCGCTCTGGACAATATCGGATTCAGCATCATCTTCGGCTCGCTGTGCGTGAAGGCAGTTCGCATTCAAGTCTTGTTTGACCAGAAACGCTCTCAAAAGCAAAAAGTAAACTTGGCCAGCAAATACAATGACAATATTTTGACGGGATGGGTGTTTGTGGGATGTGCAGTGATGGCCGCGTTTCTTGCGGCTTGGTTCACCATAAACAGCCCTGAGCCGGTGGACGATATCTCCTTCGAGATGGCCGTCACAGATAGATGCAATATTGCCACCGGGTTTGGGCTCGCACTGACTGTGCTTCGCATGGTTATTATCCTCTTTACGTCGTTCTTGGCCTTTCAGATTCGCAATGTTCCGTCCGTGTTCAACGAATCAAAAGTAACGTGCTTTTCAATAACCAACCCCTCTCCCACTATTCAACCAAAGAAACTCTTTTCTTGGCAGTTTCTGGGATTCACTGCATACAATTGGTTTCTTTTCAGCGCGCTGCTAAACGCGCTTGTCGAGTTCTCGATCCGGGATCCCAACATTGCCTTCATTCTTCGGGCCATTGCAATCCTTGTGCCAGCCTTGCTGACGGTTGTTTTACTGTACTCAGTCAAGCTGTACGTTTGCGTGATGGACCCTGATGCTGCCCGGTTCGTTGAGACCGACAAGGGCACCAGCAGCGGGAATCTCCCGTCAAAGTCGCTCAATCCAATTACGGCCGGAAACAGAAGCGTCCCTCATTCAGTCAAAAGCTTTCACTAGAAAATGAGCTACAAGGCCTTACTCTTCTGTTTAATCGGCTTTTATGTACACACTACTGCGAAAAGAAAGGATGGGGACAACAACTGCTTGGAGGGAAGAGTGACTAAACAAATATAGTAAGGAGGGCTGGAAAGACGAGAAAGCCTTGCAAAGGATAAAAAGGTAGACAGAAAAAAAGAAGCATTTACTGGGTGCGGAGAGTGGGTGATAAAAAAAAAAAGAACAGAAATAAAAAAAAAAACAACTTCGGTTGCATAGAGACCAAAAACTTGAGCCAGGTTCCCGTCCAAAAAAATGAATGGTGCGACAGAGATCGGGAAATATATGTCCAGCACTACTGGAAAAAGTCATTACTCAGGGAATTAAAATCATCGCCGACACCCGAAAAGTCTAAAAAATCATCGACTGCGCTCCCTCCGCTGATACCCGCTACGGCGCCAGACATATCATTGTTAATTACGCCAGAACATGCCTCAGCAACATGCGAAATTCGCAGTTTAGACCCCATTGATCCAACTTGCAGCGCACTGATTATCCCTGCCAAATTGTGTCTGTCTTCTGAATGGATGTCGGCTGATTCAAGAGCAGTGATAAAGTAATCTGAATCGGCATCGCCGCCGTTTTCAGACTCATTAAAGCCAGAGAGACCCAGATATGCTGGAGTGGGCAATTTCTGGTATTGTTCTAGCGATGTGATCTTGAACGCTATTCGTGTGTCTGCAAAAGTTGCCATCACCATGATGTGATTTGCAGCCAACAAATGCCTCTCAAACTGAAACCCGAATGATGCAGAAATAGATGCCAGCTCATCATCCAGGCTAACACCAGCAGTTGATGAAGACGACCCGCCAACCTTAACTTCCGAACTGTCTCGGTAATCCGCAAGAAAGTCGGCAGAGGGGTCTGTGGCACTGGGCACTGCCTGAGGTTGCTCTGTTGATCGGTGTTGCTGTTGATTTCCGTGCAGATCTTTAATGGTTCCATCAGGAGTCGGGAAGTTTCCAGTTTTGGCTCGAACATTGCGATCGACTTCGATATCTTGGTCATCAAAGAATTCATTGCCACTGCTGCCAGAAGGTTCCTCATCATCTCGACTTCGTTTTTTACTGGATTCGGATTTGGATGGCGATGCAGGCGGTGACAAGTCAAAGAAGTCTCCAAATGCTAGAGAGGAAAGGATGAGGGCAAGTCCACATTTATATTATAAATGATTACTCACTTTGATCCGAGGACTCTTCGATTTGATTTTGATTCAACGCTTCATTAGAGGCAGTCATCGAAGTGTCCCAGAAGCTACTGCTTGCATCGATTCCCGCACTTGGTAAGCCCCCACTTTGTTGCTGTTGGGGCTGTTGATCCTGTTGCTGATCATTTTGCGTGGGTTGGACTTGTGACTGCAGCATCATCTCTGAAGGTTGATTCATGCGGAACATGTGCTGATGCAACTGCTGTTGTTGGTGCTGTTGGTGCAGTGGTGGCGGTTGTTGATGCGGTTGTTGTGGTTGTGCCTGTTGGTGTTGTTGCTGATGAAATTGCTGTTGCTGGAACTGCATTTGCTGCTGATGCAACTGCTGCTGTTGCTCATGCTGCTGCTGCTGCTGCTGCTGCTGCTGCTGTTGTTGTTGTTGTTGAAGCGCAGCCACTGCTTCCGCCTTCTCCGCCGCTTCTGCTTCCTTCTTTTGTCGAGTCTGCTCCGCTTTTTTGGATGCCGCAGAAGCCTTTCTCGGCTTTGCAGCTTTCGCGGGTTTTCCACCACGCGACGGTGATGCTTCAGCCACAGCAGTCGCAAGAGGTGTGCCGACAGATGCCGGGGCCATCATCGCAGAGTTTGACATGGCGGAGGGCGTTGCGGGTAGGTCCACTGATCCAGACGACGATGCAGTCGACATTTGTCGATTCATCAACGCATTTTGCTGCTGTTGTTGCTGATGTTGCTGCTGAATTTGTAGCTGATGTTGCTGCTGGACCATCATATTATGCCGTTGAAGCACTAGCTGAGCTTGCACGTTCCCATTTAACGCCATCCTCTGGAAAGCCGCCAATTGATTCGGGTGGGTGATAATCATCGGATTACGTTGCTGCTCACTCATCAAACGTTGCTGCTCTTGCGCCATGAGTTGTTGTTGCGCATTTAATTGTGGCTGACCCAGAATCCCAGGCATTCCTTGAATACCATTGATGCCAGCCGCGCCATTCATAACGGGCATACCCGTCATCATACCATTGGGCATCTGAGGATTTACAAACCCGGGTGCTCCAGGATTCGTGTTTTGAGGCCGTACAGGCATAACTTGTTGGGGCTGCATGCCTTGTACAATTCGGGGGGATGCCTTTGGTGTCGATGGGATAACAGGATTCGGTGTTCCCACCATTTGTTCCGGATTTTGCGGTGTTGAGGCTGAATTGAGAGCACCCATATTTAAAGAACCTACTTGGCCGGCTGAGAGTGGTTGCACTTGTTGCTGTTGTTGATGCTGCAGCTGCACTTGATGCTGAAGACGCAGCAGATGCTGCTGTTGTTGCTGCTGCAGCTGCGCATTTTGTTGCTGTTGCTGTTGCTGTAATTGCGCATTTTGCTGCTGAGAAAGATGTTGTGCCTGCATTTGCAAAAAAGTCGAGTTCTGGACCCCGCCAGCCCCCGCCAAATTATTCGAGGGATTATTTGGCGAAAGCGACAACGAACTTCTCATGGCGCCTCCAGCTTGGTTTCCGTTTTCACCATTGGGTGTCGCCCCCACGTTGCCTCCCATGCCACCATCGGGGCCACCACCCACTGCCGCCAACTGCAATTGCATTCCAGACGGCCCTTGCCCACCAGAAACGCCACCAGATGATTGGTTCTGCGTTTTCAAGATATCGTCGGCATAGTTGAAAAACTTTACAAGGTTATCTTGAAGCAGACGGACGGTCTCGGGACGCAGGTAAAAGATGTTGCTTGGAAGGCCCTCGTACTGCTTTTGCATCATTTCCTTCTGTTTGCATTCAAGAAAGAAGTGGGTTTGTTAGTTCGCAGTCTTTCGAGAAACAAGAGCAAAAGACAAGTTCAAACCATTCCGTTCAATTTTCGGACTTTTTCAGCTTCACTTTCACCATTCACAGAGAGAAGAATTCCAGTTAGAAATTCCATTGACCGAAACATTGGGTACATTTGGTTCATCTGATGGCAGGAAGTGGTATTAGCTTCGACCAAGCACCACAACAAAACAAAACAAAAAACTGAACCTCACCTTGTCTTTCACTTCACTGATGTCCTCTTCAGACATGCCAGATATTTGTGTCAGATGAATAGTTTTGGCCGATCCGTTTGCATCCCCAGACGGAGACGTGTTTCTTGCATCTGCAGAGGCATCCAGCGACCCATCGTTTCCAGACACCTCTCCACCATTAGGACCCGCGGGCTCGTTCAATTGTTCGGTTGAGGACTCGGCTGCCGACGTGGCGTCTGGTTGTTGTTGCTGCTGTTGCGAGTCATTCTCTTGGGAACCTTGCGATTCAGAGGGTGAATCTTCATCCTTTGCACTGACAACCTCCAATTTTAGCTGCTGTTGCTGCTGTTGCTGTTGCTGTTGCTGTTGCTGCTGCTGCTGCTGCTGCTGTTGTTGTTGTAGTAGATGTTGCGGCTGTTGCTGGTGTTGTTGTTGCTGCTGCACAGGCGGCGAGAGCTTTTGGGCACCACCAGTATTAAAAAGAACTGGCGACATTTGTGCATCCGCCGCCATACCCGTCTGTGCATGTGGTGGGGAAGATGCAGCCATGGGCAACGGCGTTCCGGCAACACTCGCAGCGGGCATGGGTGTGCCAACCAGAGAACCCGCTCGACCCATAGCGGATCCTGCGAAAGGCGACCCCATACTTCCAGCAAGCATTCCATTCTGCTGTTGTTGTTGTTGTTGCTGAATCAAACGAACTTGTTGCAGCTGACTATTCAAGAACATTTGCTCTTGATTCAACTGCATCTGAATCTGCTGAAACTGCTGAGGATTTATCTGGCCTGAAGATGCAAGGCGTTGGAATTGAAATTGTTTTGTGTGAAAAGTTTGGATCGCTGTGGATAAGGCTGCAGGAAGTTGAACTGGAGCACCACCAGCCGCCGCCTGGTTTGGTTGACCTGCCGCTGATGCACTTCCTGGCTGATTCATCATTGGAGGTCGCATTCCAACCATCGCACCAGTGTTTAATTGCTGGCTGAGACTGTTCTGACGATCCCGCATTTCGGCTTGTAACGCAAATGATCGACCAGCATCATCACCGGCCCCGGAGCTGGCTGCAACATCTTTCGCAGTAGGAGACAACGATTGAGACAAAGATGCACTCTGCGGCTGTTGTTGCTGATGAGGAGGGTTGGGAGGACTCGGGTTGTCGAACGCACCGCCCATACCAGCGCTTTGTTGCTGCTGTTGACCACCTCCAGCTGCCTGGTTTTGCATCTGTTGCATGTGAAGAAGCTGGCGCTGTTGCATGTGCTGTTGTTGCATCGCTTTAATGGCCGCTTGTTGGTTCATCAACAAAGCTTGATGAACTTGCGGAGACATATTCCCTGGAACACCAGCTCCACTGTTTGCCGGACTTCCAGTTTGCATGGCCATCATGGATGGATTACCATTGTTGCGAAGAGCAGCAGTAGTCCCGGTCATTGCCGGAATAGATGAATTCATCGATGGGCCCTCAGAGGCCTGAGGAGTCCCCGCTCCACCAGGCTTGTTGGATGCTGGAATTTGGGGCGCAACCGCAATACTATTATTATTGTTGCCGGTGTTGGTGCCGGGGCCACTCATGTTTATCGATTGTTGTTGCGCGATTCCATCTTGGCCGCTCGGGTTCCCTTGCTGCTGTTGTTGTGGTTGTTGTTGTTGCTGCTGTGGTTGTTGTTGCTGCTGCTGCGCTTGTTGTTGTTGCTGCTGCTGTTGTTGTTGTTGTTGTTGTTGTTGTTGTTGCTGGTGGTGGTGCTGCTGCTGTTGCTGCTGCTGCTGTTGTTGAGCTGGAAGGATATCGAGGTCAGCCAATATTCAGATTCGAAAACAGCGAGTGACAAAACGACAAATTGTACTTACAGCGGTTGCGAAGAGAGTCCAGCTGCGTTGTGATTCTGTTCAAGTAGTCCGCCTGGGAAGTGCGACAAGTCATCATGATTAGTTAAAAAAGTAAAGTTAAAATCGAGTGGCACCCACCTTATTGCTTGTCTCGTTGTAAGCGGATCGTTCAAAATTGAGTGCAATCTGGTAAATTTTGAGGTCTTCGTCTGGATTAGAGGGATTCGCAACAATCTCCTTCAGCTGCGCCATTCTGTCGAGAAAAGAGAAGAGCATTTTGAGTCACGCATTGGGGCGAGAACAAAAGAAAAAGCGAAAAAAAAGACGGAATAAAAAGCCGGCAAAAACAACGTACAAGTTTTGAATGACTGTTTTTCGCTCTGCGTGAGATGCTCTGTCTGCGTTTTGCATTTGTTGTTGCATCGATGGGTTCATTGTGGACATGCCAAGATTCAGCGCCCCATTAGCGGGATTTATGTGCGCGCCCGGTGTTCCTGGTACGGCCACGGCAGATTGCTGCTGCATTTGAAATTGTTGCATGAGTTGCTGCTGTTGGAGCAGCTGTTGCTGTTGCTGCTGTTGCTGTTGCTGTTGTTGCTGTTGCTGTTGCTGTTGCTGACTGAAGCGGGCCTGCATCAGCTGCTGGTTACTCATGTTTTGAATCCCGCTATTGAGAGCGCCATTACTCATCAGCATGGGATTATTCATTCCTGAAGGCACTGAAATAACGGACGTTAGGTGCCGAGCAAGGTACAGATGCAACAAGACAAGACAGGATATACGCACATTGTCCGAGCATACTCATGTTAATCCCACCATTGCTCTGCTGCATCGGTGAGTTGAAAGTGTTGTTCAGGGTATTATTAGCCGAAGCCTGTGCCGACCCGTTGGCCATGATGAGGGCCGCCTGTTGCTGCCTCAGCAAGTTCATTTGTCGTAGCTGGTTCATCTGGTTGACTTGCTGCGATAACGCCTGATGGCCTGCGACAGGATCCTGGAAGTGCCCGAGACCGCCTCCATTCGGCCCGGTATTCAACACTCCACCAGCGCCACCGCCTTGGTTGAAGCCATTGAGTCCGCTCATGTTGACGCCCATGTTCATGCCCATTCCCATGTTCATGCCCACCGCAATGCCCATGCCCATGTTTATATTCTGACCCTGATCCTCACCCATTTCGATGTTTATCTGCAGGAGGGGGAGAAGTAGATTAGCGCACAGGCGCCACTCAGGGCCGAGCGTTAAATAAATAACCCACTAAAGTTGCTGAGTTGAGATGTTCCCGCACGCGGTTTCGTCTTCTTTCTCTCTCTTTCTCTCAGGCGTCTCAGAGGCTTTCGATTCCCCGCAGCCGCTTCCTTCTTCTGTATATGTACGCTCTCTGCTTTTCTGCGTCTGGGGTTCCACGCTCAGACAAGGAGAGGGGTCTGTTCGTTGGTTGCGGTCGAGTCGAGTTTGGGGGACCACTTTGCACGAACGAAATTTTCTGTTCCAAAAACACCAACCAAATCTTCCATCCATTATCACCAAACTCCACCTCCGCTTCCAGCTAGCATTCGCAACCAAGCAAGCAACAACGAATGGTACACAAGGCGTATCTCAAACGCCTTAATGTCAAAACTGACGCAAGTGTCTTTGAAGGCGGGCATGACCAAGATCAGCAACAGCACACTAATATTATTTTACAGCGTCCTTGAGATCACAGCACCACCGCCTACAATCCGTGGTGTTGTAAAACTGCCATTTAACACCCTCCGTGAGCATTTTCAGGGGGACTTGGAACTGGAATCATCGTTCGCAACAGGAAATCACCCGTTTTTAACAAGCTTGCCAATTATACTGGCTGCTGACATCCGTCGAAATTCATCTGATTATGATGGCAAGCTGCAAGGTCATGATACTGTGCCAGACAAAGAATAGGCTTTTCAGAACCGTTCGCAGTTCATAGTCAAAACAAAAACGCAAGGATGCTTTGACTTTGAAAGTTACCAACTGCTTTTATCTCGCCTACAGTCAAACATCCAGTGCGCAAGGCCGATAAATATGAACTCTGGATCTCTGGAAGAACTGAAGTACCTGCCCAGCTGGCGCAACGCAGCATAGTTCAAGAAACAGCTATTTCTCACGAGACGTACCCAAAAATCAACGGCCCATCACATTAACTAGATCACCAGGCGTGGGCCCATTTATCATGAAACTGTTGTAAGGCGGCACATAGTATCCGACCCCAACGCCATCAAAACTAAATTATACCTGGACTTGCGTGCTCTTGCATAGGGTCGATGACCAGACCAGTGAGTCGTTGCTGCACCAGTTCCTAAATTTTGCTGGGTCAGTTTATTTCACACCACAAGCTGGTATCTCCATATCTCTTCAATCATCGTTCAAAATACACAGCAGGCTTTCACAGACAAAGGGAATCAGGGAAAAAAAAACGACAAAAACGGGCAAGGTGTTGCCAAGAGTTTGCAATAGGAAAGACCAAATGAACGCATGAGGTTAATGAAGTAGCAGAGAAAAAAAATGGATGGATTGGGCAAACACTTCAAAAAACTACATTCCCAAACAACTCAGTCACCAGAACCACATTCTCGACATCACATCCCTCTAACCGTAACTGAATTGAATGATTTCGCACAACACCTCTCGCCAAATCATCATCTCTCAACTGGCATAGCCCTGCATACAGAACAGACACGAAGTCGGTTGTCCAAATAGAAAGTCCACATCGCAAAAGTTGCACGTTCCGCCAAAACTCCACGCACGGCCATAGATCCATCATATACCCTTGACAAGAGAATTCGAGCTCAACCAGGGAAGGCGATTGTGAGACAAACAGTGTCATGAACTTTGTGACACTGTCGTCCGTTTCGTAATCAACATTCGTAATCGCCAAACGCCGCAACGCATGCATTGGAGTTACTGCAACGGTTGAGGCTGGATCATTTGCCCACAGCATGAGCTCAAAGGGTCCATCGAGATGGAGAATTTGAAGGTTCGGTACGAGGGCACCAATATCGGGTATATGCTGGACAACAATATTGTCGAGACGCAAATGAGTGAGAGAGATGGACCAGATGCTGAGTAACGGTTGCAGAACCGTCGCGCGGCGGAATTTCCTGCGGGTGATCCGGAGGGAGGATATGTTGGGCGCTTGACGCATGACAGAGAGGAATTGAGTGCGCTCGAAAGATAGACCCACGTGCTGGAATGCGACACTGCGAAGATGGGGAGTCACGATGCGGGCTGTGTTGTTTTGTTGAGCGGAGTTCCAAATGTGATTAGGGTTTGTCAGCATGGACCCCATCCAAGTTGGTCATTACCCAGATACTGCATAATCCCCTTGTCGCTAGAATCAATACCATGGCCCTCCAGGGTCATGTCCTGAATATTGCGCTGTCCGTGTGAGGCGAGAAGTCTGCATGAGTTGATTGCGGACACCTTCTGGCTAGATGACGGGGCGGAGAGATGCATGGTCGCTACACAGCCGTGTGGGATGTAACGCAGAAGGACGGCATCTCTTGGAAGCGAGAGGGAATTCCAAAGGGCCTGCAAGGAAAAAGCACAACAGAAAAACAGGGGCAGTGAGTCAATGAGTCAATGAGACACAGTTTGAGGCAAAAGGATACTGCAAGTCCATACTCACGCCCATTGTATACAGCTCGTTCCACTGCACACAGACCCCACGCGCACACATGACCGTGCCATCGAAGCCCACGTATTTGAATATAAGCTGGACAAGATGTGTGGGCAGAAAGCCAACAAAGGTTCTGTTTGCATGGATCAGAGTTGTCTCCTCGACGCCCTCCATACTCTCCATGCCATCCATGCTCTCCATGCTGTACATGCTGCCTGTGCGCATGGGGGCATACCGAGTGTTGGAGAGCCCATTCGGTAAGGTCGCTTCCGACGGCGATGTTGATGCGGTCGGCGACAAGGCCTGCAAGAGACTTGATCGGCGGGGCGGAAACATATTTGATGGCTGATTTCAGCGAAACAACAAATTTCTCTTATTTTATCTTTTGTCTTGACCCGATTGAACGTGGGGAAAATTTGTACAGTGGTTTTTTTTTATTAGATGAGAGAATCCATACACCGCCAACGAAAAAACCGACCGATAACGGCCGCGAAAGAAATCGGAGCGGAATCGGCAAAGCTTTCGGCCGAAATCGGCGTCGGCCGGGATCGTCACCGATTCGGCAACGATGACCGGTTGATTTGCCTGTCAGTAAACTGTTGAATAAACTGCTAAAAAACGGGCCGATTGGCGGAGAATAAACGGCCGCTTTTGAAATCGGCCGTTATTCGGTCGCATGACACTGAAGATTGTCGCCCGATTTTTAGCCACAGATCATCGGCGGATGAGCTGGAGAAAAACGGCCGTTTCATCGGCAGAAAAGCGGTGCTAGAGATAAAAGTGACAAAAAGGGGACTTGAACCAGCATACCACGCAGTGGATGCGAGGGTTCCCACGACTATCCTGCATGCCCAGTGACGATGGGACGGAATAGCTAATAGTGTGGAATGGCTCTGAGTACGAGGAGTTTTTCTGAGGATTGTCTTTAAGAGAATTAAGAGTTGTAAGAGAAGCTGCTTTATTCAAGTGAACGAGGAGCGCTTTAAATATTGAATTCCAGTTTTCTAAATAAAGAGTTTTCCAAAAATGTCGTGGGAAGTGGCGAGAGAGATTTCGACATGTCGAAATCCGGTTCCAAAAATGTTGTGAAGAACGGTTCCAAATATAGCTGAAAGGCGAGAGCGGTAGTTACGTGATCAGGCTGATTACGTAACAGAGGGCTTTGACAAGACTGAACATAAAACACTTAAAAGGCTGCGCTCTTATTTTGTGAGAGGATTTCATGACCAACCACTATTTGCCAATCAATTGCTCCACCAAATCATCTCCTTTCACCTTTGTTTTGCAACACTACATGGGCCTTGGACCTCAAGTGCTCAGACAGGCTCTCAATTCTTTATTGAATCAAAGAAGCAACAAACATCTCAAGCTTTTGAGAGTAAAAAGTCAAGGAACACATCTGTTTGGGCACTTCCAAGTGTGTGATGACATTCCATGCGAAAGGGATTTAGAAAATACGTGTTCAAAGTTGAATGTGCAATAGATCCATCTTGTCTCCAGCTGCACAAAAACTGCTCTTCCCAGCAGTCGTGACTGACATCTGCTTGGTCATTGATATTGCCAACAGGGACATAGAAGTTGTTGTGCAAACTACATGCACGTAATCTCCATGATGTTAACTGGCCGTTCAGCTCTAATTCTTGCATTAGACAAGTTTTGGTGTGCTCGTTATGTTGAATGACTTTTCCAATACGGCCCCAGTTGTCAAAAAAGAAGAATCTGCCAATCTGAATGCGAGCTCTTGATGGAACTGGCCTGATGGGAGGGAACAAATGCTTGACTATAATGGAATTTGCTCCAAGTTCAAGTAATCCAGGCCCTCCTCCTGATGCCCCTCGTAAATATGATACTGTCCCTTCCCGAATTGCAAATGCCCATGCCACATCTCTTGATGGTGAATGCCGATTTGAATTTGCTATGTCTTTGCGCACATCTCCATTCATTTGTTCTGGAACTTCAACAGCATACAGAGACAGTGGTCCCCAGATCCGGAAATTATCAGGGAGATGAGAAAGTAGATGGACTTTGAGCTTGTCTTTTGCTGATGGCAGTGAAACATGGAACAGACGCTGAACTGCAATGGTAGCCTTTTGGAGATGGCGGTACCTTAACTCAAAGTGTGGATACTTGGAATCATATGCCAGTTTCGTAAGAATTGCACCAGCAAGCCAAAGCCAAGTTAGATTTGGCTGAAGCCAAGGGAAGAATAATGGCCCTATTTGTGCAAGGCCCTTGAAGTCTTTTCCATTCATGCTTCCAATGTAGCGAGTCACTTGTTTTGATGACAAATGACAGTGTTGATAGGTTGAGATGATTGCAAATAGAGATGCAGCTCTGAGTTTGAGAGACCTTGACTTCAGCTTTTCTTTGGACTCTGTCCCCAAGTATTTCATGACTCCAAGTAACAGTGTATGGAGAATTTCAACTGGAGTTTGCGCATGAGGTGAAAAACCAGGGAGGGAGAGATAGATGTTGGCGTGCTCAGATGGAACAGTTATCCCAGTTGCTTTTCTCAGAGACTCTGATTGTGTTTTGTTCATCTGTGCCATTCGAGACAGTACTTGCTTGGTTTCATATAACCATCGATAAGGATGAAGTTGCATGCAAGTGGATGGACTTCCAATAGGTGCAGTGCAAACTCGACAGTTGAAGTCACTTCGTGCTCCAGCTTGATGGCATATTTGGGCTGCACGTGGATTATCCACAAGCATTGCAAGTAATTGTGAAACAACAATCACATCCTCTCCGGTGCTTGAGTCAAGTACTTTGATTCCAAGAGATAGAGGGCTGCCTGGTGATTTATTCAGTACTGCAATGTCAAAATAAATACAGATTAATGTTACCTTCTCTCAAATCGTGCAAGACAACCTCAGCAATATCTGACCATGATCCAGTGTTTGTAGTGGCAGCAAAGTTGATATATCGAGGACCATAAAACTTGTGCGGAAGCAATGGAAATATAACGAAAAAGTTTTCAAAGTGGTTGTAGCGCTTGGTTGTGTTTCCTGAAGTTTCATCTGAGCTGCAGATGACTGGAAAGTTGATGACTTTCCGGCCATTTGCTGAACAAATTCAGTTACTATCTTCAAAATAAATGCTTGCACACAAACCTCGAATACTGAGATTGCCCCTTTGAACAAGTGTCATTGCATCCCCTGGATGCAGTTCAACTGTAGTTGTGAAGTTTTGCAACAACACAGAATGGAAATGCTCAGCAACTTGCCCAAATGCCACAATACCAGGTTTTGGAAAACACTTAATAATGCCTTCTTCAAAATTGGGCATTACAACAGTATCTCTAAAAGTGATATCAGCTAAATCACTAAAAACATTTAAGGAAGATCTCACCCAGCGTAAAATCGAGTTGAATTGTTGTCCATCCAAAGGCAAGGCGCTCTCACAGAAAATGCTAATGACTCAAAAATTTCTTGTGGATGTGTTGATAACTGTGGACCATATCGGATTTCCTTTGCAATAGATGGTGTTGCAAACGCAGATTCAATGAGCTCAGGAATAGGCCTGACAAAGATTTGAATGCCTGATGCAGATTTCCTTTCAATGGGCTGCACTTTGCAAAGCTTCTTGCGTAGCTTCAAAATTGCATTCAAAGAAGGGCACTTGACTTGCAGCAGTTCAAATATTCCCCAGAGAAGTTTCATTTGAGTAATACTGATGCGGCGACGCTTAGCAAATAGCAGACTGAATAGCAGAGCATGTGTTCTTGATGGAAATGGGTAGAAATGGCTGGATCCAAAGTCAGAAGCTGCATCATCAGAGTCCATATCAGAACCATCATCAGAGTCCATATCAGAACCATCATCAGTGTCTGACAATTCCATGTCAGTTCTATCTGACTGATCAATACTGTTGCTGTCGCTTGTGCTGTGATGTTCATCTGGTCCAGCCACAATTGCGCATTGTTCTTCTGCTCTGACACTTTTGTCACTGAGACAATCATTGGAATCTGCTGGCAACAGATCTGTCAGTCCATTTTGTAAATTGCTAACCCAGTCAAAAAGCCTTTACCTGCTTCAGTCTCAGCAATCATATTGATGCACTCTTGGTTGAATGCAAGGCTGTCAAAACTTTGCTGAGCAGAGCTTGTACTCTTGCATGAATGCATACTCCAAGCATCATCTGATTCCGACTCATTTGTGCAACGCTGCAGATGATGGTTCAGATTCCTTGCCCAGCGTTTCCCAGCAAATGGCGTGTTGCAGTTTGGACATCTGTGCTGACTTTGATGCATGTTGGGCACAAATTGGGATGAATCACAGAACAAATTGGGCATGTCGGAACAAATTGGAGCAAAGAAAAATGAGCCTCAGAACTGATCAGCATGCAAGGGTGATCTGATACAGTGTATCTTCCACTGCACAGGGGTCAATCAGCTTTACTTTCCAGGGATCTACTGGCCAGCCAGTTTCTTACCGCCCTCGTCATCAGGATGAAGAGTTTGACCAATTCAGCCCCCAACAAAGGGGACCTGCCAGATTCTCCAACTCACCTCTTCAGGCTGGTCCATCAACTCAGATTGGTATGTTGCCTTTCACTACATGATGTTTCTCACCTCACTGTCTCATTCAAATTCAGATATGCAGCCCTTTGTCTCTGTGATCAGAGATCTGAAAGAACAGTTTCAAGAGCAGGCTGAATACAGTAACAGTGAAACCACAGCTTTGAGGCAGTCTATTGCTATGCTCAGCAATAGCTTTGTGCCCAAGATGCGTGAGACAATTCCAAAAGCGTTGAGGACAGACATCAAACGTGCAAATGAGAAATATTTTGTCGCAACTGCCACCAAGTACGTTCTGAAACCAAATCTCACTAAGATAGAGGTGAAAACAAGTCCTATTGATATTCATCTTTATTAACTCTGCTTCTTCACATTCAGCATCACCTTGAAACAGAATGGGGACCCTTGATTGCAACATACAATGAAGATCAGCGCACCATGTTTATTGAAGAGATCAAGAGCTCATTTCGAAGCGCTCGCGACACTATGGTGAAGAAGGTGAGTTGATGGCATTGAGTATGAATGGCTCTGTTGTGCTGAACTAACTTTGCATTAATAGATCAAAGGACACTACAATAAAAACACCGCTAATCTCACCCTTCAAAAATACGCTGTAGTTGTATTCGGTGATAGGTGCAAGTTGACGAATGACGTTCTGAAGCGTGCAGCGTTGATGGTAAGTGTTTCACGATGTTTCGCAATTGTGACACGAATATAAATACTCACCTTCACACAGCGCAGAGTCCGTGGTATGTTGAGGGTGAGGGTTCCCTACTTTGCGATCCTCATCGAGGAGATGAGGCGCATTGCAGGTCTTGGGCCGGGGGGTCCTGCTGAACTGGAACGGATCAAGGCCTTAGATCTGGCAACATACACAGATCAGGGCCCACAGGCAGCCGCTGACTCAAATGATGAGAACGAAGGGGTATAATCGCTGCTCACCTCAACAGCGGCATTGTTCCTTGCGACGGGTGGTCTTGCGACAGCTGGTCTTGCGACGAGTGCTCATTTTATACATAATAAATTTTTAACTTTACGAACGATAAATATTTTATTTTACTGCCCATAAATCCAGCTTTTGGGTTGACCGTTCATCGACTGGTTTGCAGATACGCGGCCGATATGCTTGCGAGATACGGCCGATAGGTTTCCGATGTTCGACCGATAAATCGGAAGAACATCGGCCGAATGGCGTGAGCGTCCGGATCTCGGCCGATTTATCGGTCGTGTATCGTCGCCGCATCGTCGCCGTTTTCGACTGATAAATCGGCCGATTTCGCCCGTGAAAAGATTGGGGGTGTAAATAAATGTAGTTGTGCGCTGTGGCAGTGCGCTCAGTTTGCCGGTCGCGTTTTCGATCTGGCAATGCGGAAGCGGGAGTGAGCCGCGTTTTTAAGAAAAGAGAAGACACACACACACACACCTGCATCAACAGATCATCGCAAATCTTGGTCAGCTCAGCGTTTTCGGCAGCTTTGCTTTCGACGTTCTTTTCCAAACTTGCCATATGCAATTCGGACCGTGATATTTTAACGCGCAGAGACGCAATTTCCTTCTCCAGCCCAGCTCTGACACGAGCAATCTCGATATTGGCTCTGAGAAAGGGAGTATATTCAGATGATTGCAGAAAGTGAGGGAAATAGAAAAAAACCAACTCTTGAAGCTTCTCCTC
>JAIWWG010000191.1:0-20641 GCA_025435555.1 Chytriomyces cf. hyalinus JEL632 | reverse complement strand
GTAGATCCCCAATAAGACCCAGGACTGATGAATCGATTTTGCTGATCAAGTGGGATCGAACCAGAGCATCATTCTTTCGTCTATCACGTAGTTGTTCCAATCTGAGCGTCCTGGCAGCGTCGGTTTCCTTTGTAGGAGCAATATTATCCTCTGCAGCAGTTCTGTCAATGATATACAGAAGATCTCTGCCCTCCAAGTAGGTCCTGAACTTCAGTTTGAAGACAGGCCACTTTGCCAGCGTAGCATCAAAGTCAGGGATCGATTTGTAGGCACCGTCGGAGTCAGACATTGCTCAGGGATGTGTTTAACAGGTGTTTGGAACGGTAGATGAGGCCAGCTGGTGCTGATAACGTGTTTGAATTTCTATGAGGCCTTTCTACCAAACTTAAACACAGCAACTGTTAGTTGTGTGTACAGCCAGATCAGAGATAACAACTTATTTAATACCTTAAACACAGCAACTGTTAGTTGTGTGTACAGCCAGATCAGAGATAACAACTTAAAGAGAAAAACTAAAACAAAAACTCCTTCTTATATCCCTTTTCCAGGCTGTTCAGCAGCGTGCCCCAGTGCATGCCCTCATGTCCCACGATTCTCGCTATTCCGATCTCTTCTGATTGGTGGATTGCGTAATTTCGCTGGTAACCCTCGTTTTTACACCAGTAACCCTCGTTTTTACACCGGAAACATTCCTTTCCGGTCCGGATGCATGACAAACCAATGTGCCACCCAAAACTGCATAAAATGCGCGACTTCCCACCTCCGGATCATTCATAGAACTCTCAGAATACTCGGAAATGCTCAACTCCCCATTTCCTGCACTCCTGTGAGTTTTGGTGCTTATGGACGCATTCCTGCTGCTGCTATTAACTCCAACAACTCCAACACTTCCAGGATCCGAATTTGAACATCTTTCAGCTGCTTTATGTCATCTTGCTTGGTTGAAATCAGGGCGGCCTTGCCTGAGAACGGAGCACTCAGTTGTTCCAAGTAGTGTCGGACACACCATGACGCAACAAATTTTTCGCACTCTTCCAAAGAGCGGAATTCGGGGGCAGTGTCTTTCGCCTCTTCACATCGAGACCCGATTAGACTGTACCCGATTACTTGCACTCTCTGTGCCCTTGCTTTTCCCACCTTTTTAATTTCGTCGAAAATACTACTCATCGCACTTCCGGGGTGGCCATTGGAAATTGCGACTGGCGGTCCCAGAGGCAGTCTTGACGGCGGCGGTGGAGGCCCGCCCAGTGGTGGAGGCGGAGGTGGCGGTGGAGGTGGAAGTCCACCCAGAGGAGGAGGAGGGAGAAACAAAAAAGACGACTGTCAGGCATCTCACTTCTTTTTCGACGTGATTTTGCCGAGAATTAACCTGAAATCGTTCATGAATGATTCAATCTTGAATCGCGTCTTATCCACGCTGTGAAGATACCGACAAGCCTTGTCGATAGTGTCCAGTGTCAAAAGTCCTGGTACCTGGTCGAGAGTGTCGTAAAACAATGGGTACTTCTCCACAAATGTAGGTAACCGATTGACAACCACCGGAGTGTTGCGCACAATACACTCCAAAATGGTATTGACGGACCCCGCGCCAATGAGGTTCAGAAATACGACGTTGGTCATGAGCAGTTCGTCAAACGCGTCATTGTCCAGCTTAGACAACAGAGTCACTGTTTCGTCAATGGATTTCAGGTGATTGACGGCACCTTGAACATATTGGTTGGACAACATACTCCGAGTATCTACCCGGCACGGATGATCGTCTTCACCTGGCGCCTGCATCATTCTTGCGCTAAGAGGAACAAGCCCATTTGTGCTCAACACACAGTTACTAGGTTTGCGGTCGTTTGAACGGAACGTCTCCTGACTGGGCGGCGCGATGACAGGGGTGAGATGGGTGCAAGCAAAGCAAAACTGAATCATTGTGTTCACACAACATCAAGCAAATTTACAGGAAATCCCCTTGAGACCACTTCCTTCAATGCTGCAGTGAGTTGATCAAATCCTTTTCAAAAAATTGAATCCACAATATCCAGTTAAAACGAGCCTTCCGTCAGTCCTGCAACAGTAACCATGTCACCAATACGAGTTCCTCTATTATTGGTGGGGCTGTTGGTGCAGCAGTCCTTTCAGTGCTCACCATTGCTGTTGGTTTCTGGTGTCGCCAAAAACGCGCCAAAAGTAAAAGTCAATCTGATATCGCAAGTCATGAAAGGCAGTCAACGTAAGACAGACAAGCTCGATTGATGTTGCTTTGGTTGAATGAATTTCATTTTGACAGGAATGCAACCAGAGTTGAAAGCATGGAGCAGTTCCCACCATCTAGTAACCCACCCCCGTCCAACGCCATCCTGAATAATGACAAGAACACGCCCGACTCGGCGCCAGTCGATGGTTTTCTGGTGGCGAGCAATTACAAACTGTTGCCTGAAAAGTCTCAAAAATTCAACAATCTCGACGGATTGTCCCACCAAGATCCTTCTGAAAGGGAAGCAGCCAACTGTTCCGTGTTGAACGGCTTTCCATTGGCCAGCAATTATAAGCTATTGCCTGAAAGAGTTCCTGCCCTCGACCATCTCGGGAAATTCCCCCCATGTCACGCCGGATGACCGCAAACTTGAAACTGTTTCCAGTCTGAAAGCAGGACTTCCTGAAGGCAGTACATTGGTATTCTCTCCAGGTTCAATGTCAGTGTCTGTAGAAGGCAAAGTGGCCGCGCTACAAACGGTTGCTCACCACGAAATGACAACTGCCGATCCCCTGGTTGAATATGCGTCAATAAGTGAGAACACTGGAAGTTCGGCGCATCGCATGGCACTGCCTGACAACCCCAGAGACTGGAACCAAGATGAAACTGCGCAATGGATACTTGAAATATTTAGGGATGCGGAGTTATCGTCACTGGCTCTCAGTAAGACCCAAACGTTGATAGTCTGCTTTTTGACGCTGATATAATCAAACAGGTCAAAATATCAATGGGCGTGCACTGTTGATGCTGGAAAGACAAGATATGATATCTGCGCTGAAGCTTGAAACAGTTGGACGTCGACTTATATTTGAAGAAGCAGTCGCTGAGTTGCGAAGGCAAAGTGCGCAACAGAGCGCACTCGCTCAAGAAAGTCCACCCTCGTACGAATGAATCAAGAAAGTCCTTTGATTTCGTCCGAGTGCGATTGGAATGTGACAGATGTTTATTTATTTAACAAATAAAACAGTCAGAGAAAGTCCAACAGATGAACCATGTCAATCAGCTCGGACGATGGAACATGCAACACCAGAAAGTCCAACACCTCCTGTGTACAGGAGCGAAGTAAGTCCTCGATGAGATAGAAGGGTGGCAGCTCGTAGTCCAGATGGATGATGAAGAACTCGATCCCCGCAAGATCCGACTCGCACAGACAGTCCATGAAGATTGTGTCCAGGTTGTACAGCCCAGTGAAATGGAAGATGTTCCACACGGACTCGACATGTTTCCAGTCATGTGGCTTATTGACGTAGTTATCATGGATGGTAACGAGAGCAATGTTTTTGACCAAGCGATCTGGATCGTTTTTATTCTATTTAACTCATTCACCTTATCTTATTCATTGTATTCATTCATGCGTTATTTTCATTCATTGTCGTCATATTTTGAATAAGGTGAATTGGCATTCGCGCTTTTATTTCCATATTTCTCTTTTCCACGATTCAGTCAGAGCGTTTGCAGAGCGTGTGTGCTTTTTAATCTCTGGGTTGATCAAATGCGTGCCTGGCGACAAAGACACGGACAGTCAATCAGCCACTTCGCTGTGCCAATCCAATCCAATCCATCCAATGCATTCGATCCATCCATCCATCCAATCAATCAATCCAATCAATCCATTCTTTGATTGTTGAGCAATTCTGATTTTATTCGAGCAACTTTGCAACTTGTTAACTAAAACGCTGCACGCTTCAGAACGTCATTCGTCAACTTGCACCTATCACCGAATACAACTACAGCGTATTTTTGAAGGGTGAGATTAGCGGTGTTTTTATTGTAGTGTCCTTTGATCTATTAATGCAAAGTTAGTTCAGCACAACAGAGCCATTCATACTCAATGCCATCAACTCACCTTCTTCACCATAGTGTCGCGAGCGCTTCGAAATGAGCTCTTGATCTCTTCAATAAACATGGTGCGCTGATCTTCATTGTATGTTGCAATCAAGGGTCCCCATTCTGTTTCAAGGTGATGCTGAATGTGAAGAAGCAGAGTTAATAAAGATGAATATCAATAGGACTTGTTTTCACCTCTATCTTAGTGAGATTTGGTTTCAGAACGTACTTGGTGGCAGTTGCGACAAAATATTTCTCATTTGCACGTTTGATGTCTGTCCTCAACGCTTTTGGAATTGTCTCACGCATCTTGGGCACAAAGCTATTGCTGAGCATAGCAATAGACTGCCTCAAAGCTGTGGTTTCACTGTTACTGTATTCAGCCTGCTCTTGAAACTGTTCTTTCAGATCTCTGATCACAGAGACAAAGGGCTGCATATCTGAATTTGAATGAGACAGTGAGGTGAGAAACATCATGTAGTGAAAGGCAACATACCAATCTGAGTTGATGGACCAGCCTGAAGAGGTGAGTTGGAGAATCTGGCAGGTCCCCTTTGTTGGGGGCTGAATTGGTCAAACTCTTCATCCTGATGACGAGGGCGGTAAGAAACTGGCTGGCCAGTAGATCCCTGGAAAGTAAAGCTGATTGACCCCTGTGCAGTGGAAGATACACTGTATCAGATCACCCTTGCATGCTGATCAGTTCTGAGGCTCATTTTTCTTTGCTCCAATTTGTTCCGACATGCCCAATTTGTTCTGTGATTCATCCCAATTTGTGCCCAACATGCATCAAAGTCAGCACAGATGTCCAAACTGCAACACGCCATTTGCTGGGAAACGCTGGGCAAGGAATCTGAACCATCATCTGCAGCGTTGCACAAATGAGTCGGAATCAGATGATGCTTGGAGTATGCATTCATGCAAGAGTACAAGCTCTGCTCAGCAAAGTTTTGACAGCCTTGCATTCAACCAAGAGTGCATCAATATGATTGCTGAGACTGAAGCAGGTAAAGGCTTTTTGACTGGGTTAGCAATTTACAAAATGGACTGACAGATCTGTTGCCAGCAGATTCCAATGATTGTCTCAGTGACAAAAGTGTCAGAGCAGAAGAACAATGCGCAATTGTGGCTGGACCAGATGAACATCACAGCACAAGCGACAGCAACAGTATTGATCAGTCAGATAGAACTGACATGGAATTGTCAGACACTGATGATGGTTCTGATATGGACTCTGATGATGGTTCTGATATGGACTCTGATGATGCAGCTTCTGACTTTGGATCCAGCCATTTCTACCCATTTCCATCAAGAACACATGCTCTGCTATTCAGTCTGCTATTTGCTAAGCGTCGCCGCATCAGTATTACTCAAATGAAACTTCTCTGGGGAATATTTGAACTGCTGCAAGTCAAGTGCCCTTCTTTGAATGCAATTTTGAAGCTACGCAAGAAGCTTTGCAAAGTGCAGCCCATTGAAAGGAAATCTGCATCAGGCATTCAAATCTTTGTCAGGCCTATTCCTGAGCTCATTGAATCTGCGTTTGCAACACCATCTATTGCAAAGGAAATCCGATATGGTCCACAGTTATCAACACATCCACAAGAAATTTTTGAGTCATTAGCATTTTCTGTGAGAGCGCCTTGCCTTTGGATGGACAACAATTCAACTCGATTTTACGCTGGGTGAGATCTTCCTTAAATGTTTTTAGTGATTTAGCTGATATCACTTTTAGAGATACTGTTGTAATGCCCAATTTTGAAGAAGGCATTATTAAGTGTTTTCCAAAACCTGGTATTGTGGCATTTGGGCAAGTTGCTGAGCATTTCCATTCTGTGTTGTTGCAAAACTTCACAACTACAGTTGAACTGCATCCAGGGGATGCAATGACACTTGTTCAAAGGGGCAATCTCAGTATTCGAGGTTTGTGTGCAAGCATTTATTTTGAAGATAGTAACTGAATTTGTTCAGCAAATGGCCGGAAAGTCATCAACTTTCCAGTCATCTGCAGCTCAGATGAAACTTCAGGAAACACAACCAAGCGCTACAACCACTTTGAAAACTTTTTCGTTATATTTCCATTGCTTCCGCACAAGTTTTATGGTCCTCGATATATCAACTTTGCTGCCACTACAAACACTGGATCATGGTCAGATATTGCTGAGGTTGTCTTGCACGATTTGAGAGAAGGTAACATTAATCTGTATTTATTTTGACATTGCAGTACTGAATAAATCACCAGGCAGCCCTCTATCTCTTGGAATCAAAGTACTTGACTCAAGCACCGGAGAGGATGTGATTGTTGTTTCACAATTACTTGCAATGCTTGTGGATAATCCACGTGCAGCCCAAATATGCCATCAAGCTGGAGCACGAAGTGACTTCAACTGTCGAGTTTGCACTGCACCTATTGGAAGTCCATCCACTTGCATGCAACTTCATCCTTATCGATGGTTATATGAAACCAAGCAAGTACTGTCTCGAATGGCACAGATGAACAAAACACAATCAGAGTCTCTGAGAAAAGCAACTGGGATAACTGTTCCATCTGAGCACGCCAACATCTATCTCTCCCTCCCTGGTTTTTCACCTCATGCGCAAACTCCAGTTGAAATTCTCCATACACTGTTACTTGGAGTCATGAAATACTTGGGGACAGAGTCCAAAGAAAAGCTGAAGTCAAGGTCTCTCAAACTCAGAGCTGCATCTCTATTTGCAATCATCTCAACCTATCAACACTGTCATTTGTCATCAAAACAAGTGACTCGCTACATTGGAAGCATGAATGGAAAAGACTTCAAGGGCCTTGCACAAATAGGGCCATTATTCTTCCCTTGGCTTCAGCCAAATCTAACTTGGCTTTGGCTTGCTGGTGCAATTCTTACGAAACTGGCATATGATTCCAAGTATCCACACTTTGAGTTAAGGTACCGCCATCTCCAAAAGGCTACCATTGCAGTTCAGCGTCTGTTCCATGTTTCACTGCCATCAGCAAAAGACAAGCTCAAAGTCCATCTACTTTCTCATCTCCCTGATAATTTCCGGATCTGGGGACCACTGTCTCTGTATGCTGTTGAAGTTCCAGAACAAATGAATGGAGATGTGCGCAAAGACATAGCAAATTCAAATCGGCATTCACCATCAAGAGATGTGGCATGGGCATTTGCAATTCGGGAAGGGACAGTATCATATTTACGAGGGGCATCAGGAGGAGGGCCTGGATTACTTGAACTTGGAGCAAATTCCATTATAGTCAAGCATTTGTTCCCTCCCATCAGGCCAGTTCCATCAAGAGCTCGCATTCAGATTGGCAGATTCTTCTTTTTTGACAACTGGGGCCGTATTGGAAAAGTCATTCAACATAACGAGCACACCAAAACTTGTCTAATGCAAGAATTAGAGCTGAACGGCCAGTTAACATCATGGAGATTACGTGCATGTAGTTTGCACAACAACTTCTATGTCCCTGTTGGCAATATCAATGACCAAGCAGATGTCAGTCACGACTGCTGGGAAGAGCAGTTTTTGTGCAGCTGGAGACAAGATGGATCTATTGCACATTCAACTTTGAACACGTATTTTCTAAATCCCTTTCGCATGGAATGTCATCACACACTTGGAAGTGCCCAAACAGATGTGTTCCTTGACTTTTTACTCTCAAAAGCTTGAGATGTTTGTTGCTTCTTTGATTCAATAAAGAATTGAGAGCCTGTCTGAGCACTTGAGGTCCAAGGCCCATGTAGTGTTGCAAAACAAAGGTGAAAGGAGATGATTTGGTGGAGCAATTGATTGGCAAATAGTGGTTGGTCATGAAATCCTCTCACAAAATAAGAGCGCAGCCTTTTAAGTGTTTTATGTTCAGTCTTGTCAAAGCCCTCTGTTACGTAATCAGCCTGATCACGTAACTACCGCTCTCGCCTTTCAGCTATATTTGGAACCGTTCTTCACAACATTTTTGGAACCGGATTTCGACATGTCGAAATCTCTCTCGCCACTTCCCACGACATTTTTGGAAAACTCTTTATTTAGAAAACTGGAATTCAATATTTAAAGCGCTCCTCGTTCACTTGAATAAAGCAGCTTCTCTTACAACTCTTAATTCTCTTAAAGACAATCCTCAGAAAAACTCCTCGTACTCAGAGCCATTCCACACTATTAGCTATTCCGTCCCATCGTCACTGGGCATGCAGGATAGTCGTGGGAACCCTCGCATCCACTGCGTGGTATGCTGGTTCAAGTCCCCTTTTTGTCACTTTTATCTCTAGCACCGCTTTTCTGCCGATGAAACGGCCGTTTTTCTCCAGCTCATCCGCCGATGATCTGTGGCTAAAAATCGGGCGACAATCTTCAGTGTCATGCGACCGAATAACGGCCGATTTCAAAAGCGGCCGTTTATTCTCCGCCAATCGGCCCGTTTTTTAGCAGTTTATTCAACAGTTTACTGACAGGCAAATCAACCGGTCATCGTTGCCGAATCGGTGACGATCCCGGCCGACGCCGATTTCGGCCGAAAGCTTTGCCGATTCCGCTCCGATTTCTTTCGCGGCCGTTATCGGTCGGTTTTTTCGTTGGCGGTGTTGATGGTAAGTGTTTCACGATGTTTCGCAATTGTGACACGAATATAAATACTCACCTTCACACAGCGCAGAGTCCGTGGTATGTTGAGGGTGAGGGTTCCCTACTTTGCGATCCTCATCGAGGAGATGAGGCGCATTGCAGGTCTTGGGCCGGGGGGTCCTGCTGAACTGGAACGGATCAAGGCCTTAGATCTGGCAACATACACAGATCAGGGCCCACAGGCAGCCGCTGACTCAAATGATGAGAACGAAGGGGTATAATCGCTGCTCACCTCAACAGCGGCATTGTTCCTTGCGACGGGTGGTCTTGCGACAGCTGGTCTTGCGACGAGTGCTCATTTTATACATAATAAATTTTTAACTTTACGAACGATAAATATTTTATTTTACTGCCCATAAATCCAGCTTTTGGGTTGACCGTTCATCGACTGGTTTGCAGATACGCGGCCGATATGCTTGCGAGATACGGCCGATAGGTTTCCGATGTTCGACCGATAAATCGGAAGAACATCGGCCGAATGGCGTGAGCGTCCGGATCTCGGCCGATTTATCGGTCGTGTATCGTCGCCGCATCGTCGCCGTTTTCGACTGATAAATCGGCCGATTTCGCCCGTGAAAAGATTGGGGGTGTACGCTGCTGTGCCTGTGATTGACTGACTGATCAAAACACAAATCTCAAGTCCGCCCGGTCAAAATGCCTCAAGCCAGCAAAACCACAACGACAACGAGGACGGTCCACACCACTTTCGCTGCCGGACGCTGCAAGGAAACTGTGACAGAGACAGTCCGTGTCGTGTACGAAAAATGTGTCACTTCGCCGCTTGCCAAGGAAGTCGCAGCACCAAAGGTGCCACGTTCGTCCATTACTGCTGTTCTTACTAGCTTCTGAATGCTACATTCCAGGAGTCTACCCCTGATCACGATGCCGGCTCGGATATGGACATCCGCGGCGTCCGCCTTTCGTTCCTTTTTCAATACGTGAACGACTGCGGGGGCAGAGACGCTCTTGCTGAAATGACGACCGCAGACATGAGCGTTAAGTTTGTGAAGCCTGCAACAGAATCCTCGCGCATCTCCCTCTGCAGCCAACTGCATCAAACTCACACAGACAAATACTCAAATCGTGATCAAAAAGACCCAAACGATGACGTGACCGCTGACGCGGAATGGTTCATTTCTCATGCTTGGAAGTACAAGTTTCTGGACGTTGTCGACGCCCTGGAAGAATTCTTTGTCTGGGAACGCAAGATGGATCCAGACTCCGTCATAATCTGGTTCGATCTGTTTTCGAATTCTCAACATGACACGGCGACGAAGCCTTTCTCCTTTTGGACGGATGTGTTTATGGGTGCCATCAAGGCCATGAAGAACGTTGTGATGGTTTTGGCTCCTTGGAGCGACCCAATTCCATTGACAAGGGCTTGGTGAGTGACAAGAAAAATTGTTTCTTGTGGTTAACCTCACACCCTAACACAAACTTGGCTCCAGGTGTATTTTCGAGCTGTACTCGTGTCTTAAGACGGAAAGTAATTTTCATGTCGCCATGACGAATCAAGAGACGAAATCTTTTCTTGCTGCACTCCAATACGATGGGTACGAATTGCATCGAATCCTTGGGAGAATCCGTTGCAGTAAAGCAGAGGCGAGCCAACCCTCGGACCGTGACCAAATCTTCCGCGTTGTGGAACTGCAAGTCGGTGGGTTCCCGAATCTCGATCGCATGGTGTTTTCGGTTTTTTTAAAGTGGGCAACGGACAAGTTGAAATGGCAAGTGGAAAACGCAGAGAGTGAACGCAATCGCGGTAACTGGGCAGTTGCGCTGGGTTCCTTTTTGAAGCACTTGGAAAGAAGCGACGAGGCGATTGTTTGGTTGGAGCAAGGCTTGGAATTGCAGCGGCGCACATCAGGTCCTGAGGAAGTCGATACTTTGGCAACCGAAGCCACGCTGGGAAGCTTATACCAGGAAATAGGGGACCTTCAAAAAGCAGGAGATATTCTCAACCACTGTTACCCAAGCAAGCTGGCACAAGTCGGTCCAGATGATCCATCCATTTTTGGGATGATGAATAACCTGGCTGAAGTTTACCAACTCAAAGGCGAATTTTCGAAAGCAAGCGAGTTGTTGACAAGATTATTGGCGACTGCTGAACGTGTTTCTGGACGCGAAAACGAAGTTTATATTCGTGCGTACGCAAATTATGTCTCGTTGCTTTGCAAGCAGGGTCGGCTGCAAGAAGCCAAGGACTGCGGCGTTTTGATAGTTGAATTGAGTGAGCGTGCTCTCGAGGAAAACCATCCTGACCGCATTCTTGCTCTTAATAATTATGGCGCGGCGTTGGTCGCACTACGAGAGTGGGACGCTGCCGAATCCGTTCTGAAGGATGCTCTTACTCGCAGCAAGCGCAATCTTGGGGAAGACAGCGGCCTGGCCATCAGTCAAACTGTGTCCCTCTCCTCTATTTACAAGGATAAGGGCGAGTTGGGAAAAAGTCTCGAATACCTTGATGCGGCAATCGCATCACAATCACGCTCTGCATTCCTTGGTAGTTTTCGCCTTTTCCAAATACAAATGGGAAAGGCAGCTTTGCTTGTCGAATTGGGTCGAGTCCAAGATGCATTGGATCTGTCGAAACAAGTCTTTTCCAATGCTCTTCTTCTTTTTGGCCCCAACGACTATCGCACCTGCAGTTTGGCACCGCCGCTTGCCAGCGTGACTTCTCTTCTTGGAGATCACAAGGCTGCTGTCGATATACTGCAGCGGAATTTGGAACACCAGAAAGCTATTCTCGGCCCCTCGCACCTGGAAACGCTCAACATGATGAACCAACTTGCTGTCATTTATCTTCAAGACCTGAAAGACACTGAAAAAGCCGGCGAAGTGATCGATATGGCTTTACGGGATTCAACATTGGATCCAGCAAACCCACTCATGCTTTCTCTCCAGCTGACAAAAGGTGCCCTATATAGTGATTTGAACCAGCTTTCGGAAGCTGTGCGTCATAACGAAGCGATGGTGGAAATTGCGCAGGGAGCATACGGCCGCAGCAGTCAACACACTATTCAATTCTTGAATAATCTGGCCTTTGTGCATGTCAAGCTGTCTGAGTTTGATGCCGCTGAATCGATATTCACAGAGATTATTCAAGCCCAAATTCAAGTATATGGGGAGCTTCATGAGAAAACCCTCACATCCATGATCAACATATGCAAAGTTTACAAGGAACAAGGCGACTTCAAAAAAGTAATTGAGCAAGAAGCTGCAGTTCTGGAGAAATACAAGGCAACAATCGGTGAAGATCATCCAAAAACTCTCAGTCTCCTCATGCTACTTGCATCCAGCCATGCTGCTGCAAACGATTTGGATGCTAGTTTGGCCTATCTGTCTGAATGCGCTGAGAAACGATATCAAGTCCTGGGCCCGTTGCATCCAGATACTGAAGATAGTGTGGAAGGTCTCCAGCGACTCTACACCCGAAAAAATGAGCCAGAGAAAGGGCTCTCAGTTTGCAAGAAGTACCTTGGCGAAACGCACCAGAAAACCCTTTATGCTCTTCATCTGGTGGGAATGCGTTACATGCGGGAAGGTAAAGCTGACTTGGCTGAACTGTACCTTCTTGAAGAAGTTGAAGGATGGAGAAAGTTGGGTAACTTGGAGGATGTGAATTATCTCAATGCGCTCAACAATTTGGCAGCCTTGTACATCAACCTCATGGAAAACACTGGAAAAGCACTTCCCCTTTTACGAGAGATGAGTTACACGTGGTTTAAAGTTGACCCAACTTCCCCTTCCACATCCATGGCTTGCGATACTTACTACCAAGTCGGAATGGCCCAAAAAGAATATCTGGATGTTCGAGAGGGCATGACGCTGTTCTATGGCGTTGCCAGTCAGAAAGCTGTGAATGCAGGACTGAATCAATGCCTTGAGTGGGTTCGACGCGAAGAATTTCAACTGCTTAAGGATTTCTGTGTTGGTGCAATAGCTGAGCTGGAAGAACTGAAAAGTACCCAGTACAGTATGATGTTTAAGCGGCAGCTGGTTGACGGTCTTATAGGATTGGAGGAATTTGACGAGGCTGAAATGGTAGCAAGTGAGTGCTTCAATGCAGTTGTTTCTGCTGACGGCATTACCGGAGGATGGGTGTCCATGTGCCTCTATTCTCTTGGAAGTGTCAAGACAACGCGCGGGAGGTTCTTGGAAGCAGCTGAGCTTTATGTTGAGCATTTGACACAATTGAAAGCGCTGAATGTCGTTGGAAAGGACTACTTGCTCATCCTGAAATCTCTGCTCAAGATTTACGTGGCGCATGAATCTGCCGGACAAATCGAAGCAGTGGAAAGGGCACGTGAACATGTTTCTCTGACTAAAATGCTTTATGGGAGCCAGGCCACGCAAATTCTTGAAGCCATGGACCAGCTTGAGCGCATCCTTCAAGTCTATTCCCCACTGAGTGCGAAACAAGAAGTGATGGAAGCGTGGATGAGTTTACTTTCGGCTCTTCAAGAGGAAAACCAACTTGTTACTGGCACCGGGCTGACTGTCATGTCAATTCTTTCCGAACACTACAAAGCTTCACGTGAATTTGAATCAAGTGAGGATGTGCTGAATTTGTTTTTAGGCGCAGCTGCCGAAAAGCTTGGCCCTGGACACTCAGCATGCAAAAAAATACTTGGCTCTCTTCTTGAACTATATCAAGACATGATGTCTTCAGGTTTGCTGGACATGGATGGCATGAAGACAAAGCTGTTGAATGTGACAAGAATTTCGGGCATCCAGATCAAATTGGAATGACGGATTTCATCTGTCCTTGTATTGTTTTGGACAATGATGAATCAAAATAAACAGGAGAACCACTGAAAATAACATTCCTCTTTGTTGACAGAGAAACAGGGTGCAAGTGCTGTTTCGTCAATAGTGAAATGACGCTTTTGTTTGACGCTTTTGTTTGTGACAAACTGACACGACCTGGACTTTGGCTTAAACAGACGGTTTATAAACCAGTTTGTTGATAATTACCGCAGTGAGGTCAGCATGAGAACGCGTAAAATTCGAAAGCGCGTCAGCAGTTTTTTCATGGGCAGCGTGCGTTCCGCCTGTCTATCAGTTAGAGCAATGATGCAACCACATTCAGATCAGAATACTTACAGCAGCGGCATTCTTCATTTGTTTCCAACTGCCTCCACTTGTTTGCATCTTTGCCAGCATCTGCAGTTTTCGCTGCCATGCTCTCTCTTGAATTCAGACTGGGTTTTGCTCTCAAGTTGACAACGCTTGCACCTCCGATGAATCCAATCTGTTCTTTAATTGATGCAGAGGTCAAAAGTATCGCGCGTTTTCGATTAATTGGTGAGATCGAGTATGTTAGTGTCAGTGCTGATTGTAGAGCGCGACAAACTAAACCTGTCTCGCCAACACCAAAACTGATAAATCCAGTAGGATCACCCAGACATGTTTGAGAAAGGTCCCAAACGCCATTGGGTTTTTGAACGAAAGCAAGTGTAAACGATACTGCTTTGTTACTTGAGGGAGACACAACCAAAATGATTTGAACAAACCAACTGGGATAGTTTTCAAAAAGTATTTCAGGGACTGGTTGCCAATCTGAAGTGGGTTGAGTCACAATTGAACGGGTGATAAATCTGGTTCTAAATTTGGTTTGTATTCAATTACTACATCCTGTGACACATTGGGCAGCAGAGTGCAATGAATTTGTTGATCTTGCACCGACCATCAAGGCAACCTTGTTGACAGAGAAACAGGGTGCAAGTGCTGTTCCGTCAATAGTGAAATGTCGCTTTAGTTTTGTCACAACCTGATGCGACCTGGATGTTGGCTTTGGTGATCAGCTCAATTTCAAACACGCGCGAATTGGTCCAATTTAATGTGTTATTTTCTAATAGAACACCAAATGGCTTTGATCAACTTACGAGGCCGGCTCACGTCAGTGGAATTCTCAAAATTGTGTTGCCCGTAAAACCAGGAATGAAAGAGGAATTTACAGTTTCAGGCACTTTGAAGGAAAAGGAAGAGATGTGAATGCATGCAGCACTTGCGTTGGATTGCTTGTGCTGTAAAAAGACGGGACTGCTTGTTATCGGATCCTTTGAATGGCATGTGCGCACATTGATTCTGTCACGTGACCGTGTAACAGTTTCGCATACAACCGCAGCTGCTCAATTTAAACAGACCAGCAAATTGAGCAAGCAAATTGACACTGAGCATTGGACAGAGCCAATCCAAAGGTTGGAAGCGCTGCTGCGCCCTCGTCCACAGCAGCCAAGAGACCTGCAAGGGCATTGTTGCCCGTGCAGGTATTGAACAGAAAGGGAGTCGATCATCCCCTCAAGAGTGCAAATCTCGATGCCAAGAACGCCACCGCAGCGCATGTTCCGATCGTGGCAGTCGATGTGAAGGATTCAACTCACATGAAACTGTTGAAGGTTTCATTTTGAGTGCACTTGGCAATTTTTCCAATTATTTCAAATGTTTTTTCTCGAAGTTTCTTTTATTGCTTTATTGCACTATATAAGCAAGAGGTTTTTGGGTGCATACGTTACCGGCTTTAACCAGTAACGTGTGCAGATTTGATATCACAAGTTACTACGAAAACTTACCAGTCGAGAAGGCGGCTGATGAGCATGTGAAGAAGGATACTCCCCCTTGCATTGATCTCAAATTTCCAGACGGAACACGTACGTTATTCCCGTTGCATGACATCTAACTGCTTGATCCCGACACCCTTTCAACGTCAGTGGGGACAGAAATTCGATCCCAGCTACTCAAGGACTTGGGAAAGGCTTTTGAGGACATGATCACGCAACTGGCCAAGACAAGGGGATCCCATATCAATGCTGAAGATTTGATCAAGTCAATTGACGATGCGATTGTCTTTTCTGCGAATGCCAAAGCATTCTTGGCCACAGTCTCCAACGTGTCGAGCAAAGTAACTGAAACAATAGACCATGTGATGGCCACCATCGATGGTATCGCTAGTGTTCACCCCATTTTGAAACTGTCATGGTTTGCGGTATCTGCCGGTTACAAGGTAACGAGCCAGTGACCTTGATTCTGGATACTATATTGAAGTCCTCATTCCCTTTCATTTACTGTGTTTTAGATGGTCAAAGACACAAGTGAAGTCCACCATAAATACTTAAAATTGCTAGGACGGCTTCAAACGATCTTAGAGTGCGTTGCTGATTTCCTGAAGCTTCCAATAACTGGTATCAAGGATGATAAGACAAGAATTACTCTGGTGAAGGCTTCCAGAGACATTATCCTTTGTCTGACAGATGCTGCCATTTTGTTCACCAAATACATCAACAACCCCAGCACAACATTGGGTAACTTGTTTTTTCGATCAAACAAGGAATCACTGGATCAAATGAATGAGCGACTGGCCAGTGTTCAGCACGAACACAAAATTGCAAAGGACAATGGGCAATTTGTTATTCTTGTCAGTCTTGCAAGTGACATGGGACACATGCGAAATGCATTTGACGTTGCTCAAGAAACAGCCAAAGAACAAGAAAAGGAAGCTGATATGGATCAACTTCATATCCTATGCAAACAAGCAGATCCCCACAAAGGAGAAGTCTTGGCTTTGGTGAACAAATCCCCCAAAAAAAGTGGAAAAGGTCTTGTTGACAAAGTGCTGGAGTCAATTGATATTGGAGGGAAACCAGTATGTTGGTTACGATGCAGAACTGGAACATTGTTTGTTGCTAGGGGTGTTGCCCAGAAATTGGATGAGCAGCAATTGCTTGGCGCAGTATTTTTCTGCAAAGTCACAAAAAGGGAGAGTTTGGTGGCTTTAATTCAGACGATTGCATTTGAGGTAAGCCTGATACATGTCAATCAGTACCTTGCAAATGAAGCTCAATTTTTACAATTCAACTTAGCTGGCAGAAGCCAATAACAAGTTTCAAAAAGCACTTCTCAAGACCTTGAAAAACTACAAGTTTCAAGATGTGAATGACGACAAGAAACCCATGCCAAGTGTTGAAGTATTGCTTCAAAAATTTCTTGAGGAACCGATGACCGCTTGGGCCAAGAATACATCAGCTGTAGTTGTCATTGATGCATTGCATGAAATAGCCGATACACCTGAGAATATCAATCTGCTGCTGGGGACCTTTCTTCGTCTTTCCAATGTGAAACTATTTGTCACAAGTTGACCTGAGATCAAAGTTTATTTGAAAAAGACGTTCCCTGGTCACTCTGAGATGAATTCAGCTGCTGTAACCCCTGATGGGCGAATTGTTGTTACTGGTTCCTGGTTAGACAACCAAGTCAATGTCTGGAGTACTCAAACTGGAAATTGTGCTGGAAGCCTGAATCACTCAACATGTAGGAACTCAGTCAGTATATCCTCTGATGGTACTACTATTGTGTCTGCAGATGCTGATACAGTCAAGGTGTGGGAAATGCAGAATGGAACATATGGGGCAACATTGCTGGGTCATTCTTATGTCACCTCAACTGCTATTTCCTCTGATGGGCAAACCATTGTCTCTGGCTCACAGAATACAACAGTCAAGGTGTGGAACACTCAAACAAGAGAGTGTTATAAGATCTTGAAGCACAAGGCCCCTGTAATTTTGGTAGCCCTTGCCTGTGATGGCAAGACCATAGCATCCATTACTCAAAGCGAAGAAAGGGAATGGGAATTACGTGTTTGTGCATGGGACATTGAGTCTGGACAACGGACTGAAAATGAATACCACCAAGGTTACATGACTGCAATTGCAGTGACTGCTGATGGCAAGACTATTGCCTTTAGCTCATGCGCATATAATGGTTATGGCAGCGCTGGAGTCTATGTTTGGGACATTGAAAGTGGAAGCGTCAGTTGGAGTTGCTCAGATATTGCAGACTCAGTTGCTATCACACCTGATGGCAATACCCTCATCTATACTGTACGAATCACAGCGGAAGTGAAGGTATGGGATATGCAAATGCGCAAGTGCATTGTAACCCAGAAAGTTCAATCATTTGAAGGGAGTTCAATTGCCATTACATCTGATGGCAACGCTAGCATTGCCATTTGCTCAGAGGACAACCAAATTATGCTGTGGAACATTCAATCAGCAACGTGCATGCTTGCTTTGGAAAGTCTCTCTGATTGTGCTGGCTCGGTCACTCTACCCATGGACTTGAAGACTGAGCTGTTCATGGTATCTCTGGGGTGTGCCTGCAGTTCAGACGAGGTCTGTGCCAGCTGAATGTGTTATTTCTTTGTCAAGAATTGCCAATAAATATCATTGTGCATTTGGTGAAGAGTTTGTGAGAATGGTCATTTATGATAATCAAGTGAGGTGGGATCTTAAAGTCGTGCACGGAACCAGTCAGCTGAAGTGCCTCGTAATCTGCTTCAAGGCTTTCTATTGAGAGGCCCTTTGCGGACAAGACTCGTTGAAATTTTCTCGCAGTTTTGGCAGGATCGTCTGCTCCATTCAGCCTGTCTTGCGTGAACTCCATGTACTTGAGGAGTTCTTTCCGATCCTTTGGGCTCTGAACAAAAAGCAGTGTCATTACAAACAAGAACACAAAAAACTAAAGGCTAATATCGAAGACTGGAAACAGATGATGACAGCCAAATGGCGTGAAAGAAGAGACTCTGCCCCACGGCATTGGAAAAATGAGGAGCGGAGAAACTGTTGAGAGTGGGGAAAAAGGATCAGTGGGACGAGGAGTTGTGCACTTTTTTCAGGGATGGAATGAGTCCGATTGTTCACGGCCTTACTCCGAATGACTTTATTTGGAGCATTTTGTAACGAAGAACCGACCATCTCCTCAAAACCGTAGTAACACACCTTTTGCTTGGATATTATCCGGATCCTCGACGAGCAGTATGCAGCAATCATACTGAAGCAATCTTTGTTGGCAAGGATTCCTAATGCCCTGGCATGCATCGCAGATGGGACGCGACTTTTCTGGCCGTCACTCACTTCGAATCTTGCGCGCCCGCTTTCAACACCAACAAAAACCCAGCTCAAAGCGATTGCAGCCTCCGAACAAAATCGCGGTTTGCTGATTTTGTGATTGGCAGAAAGCCATCACGCGTATTTTACCAAAATGAAGTACTTGCTTCTCTACCGCCGCCCAGTCCACATCAAACAATCTTCCAAAATCAAAACCGATGCAAGACAATACTGGACTTTTATATTTTTTCTTTACACATGATTGTCAGGAGGGTTGCTTGAATTCAATTGCAGTCCAGTTTTACGGAGCAGGTGGTCCTGATATGAGCAACATGTGAACTTAACCAATTCCCATAAGTCACTCACTTTCACAGTGTAAACAAACTCTCGCCATGCAGCTGTGAGAGAAATTTGATCGTACAGGCGCTCGTTCATTTTCCTAGGCTCGTTCTTAAGATGCTCCACAGTTGTCATGCTCCACAGTTGTCATGCTGGACTGCTTTTGAGAAGTGGCTTGCTGATTGAACCTTTCTTTTTGATTCTGACGTTTTCTTGACCATTCTACTTCCTTCCGCCATGCACGCCAGCTCAGTCTATCCATGCTAGAGTAGTCCATAAATCTCAGTGTATCCATGCTAGAGTAGTCCACAGTTGTGGGAGGGCCGAGAGGTCATTCAGCAACTCCAACATCTGATCTGCATCGGAGGTTCGAGCAATTTCATTCAACCATGTCTTTCAGTGTCAGAATGATCAGACTCGAATGCATCGTTGACTTCAACTTTCTTCCAAAATAGAGTCGTCATCTCCTCAAGTTCCATTTCAAGCCGTTCAATTTCATCCATCAAAAAGTCAGCATCATCCCCAGATTGGTCCCCGTGACTGTCAACGAGTTGGTTTGGCGAATCAACGACTTCGGCATTGTTCGCAGTGACAGATCGTGTGGATCGCATGCCCTTCTCCAGTGATCCATTGGGTAGTAGAGCATCCGTTGATTCAATAAGTTTCAAGGTCGCCATATTGTCGGCAAGATCAGTCACTCGATCGCTTGAGACTGCTGTTATTGATCGCTGGTTACAAATATTGTATGAATGTGCGCCTTGTGTGATTATTACCATGGTCTTGCCGGGCCTGCTGCTCCACTCTCATTTGGGGAATCGTATCCGCACATGTCAATCTTGCTTGCCAGTGTTGGGTGCGTCCTCTGTTCTCCCGGATTATAAAATTAGAAATGAATGTAAATAATTCCATAAATGACGCGTGCCTTCCTGGACTATGATGCTTGTGCCAGGATGACATTCAACAGTGAGAACAGTTTCAACATGCACAGCAGCAATTTGGATCATGAACACCGCTGCTGGCCTGAGTTGAACGCTTTGTCTGCGCTTTCCATTGATATGCCTTCAGAAGAACTGCTTGAGCTGATCTACACTCTGCAGCAAAGGCGGTATCTAAATGATCGTCAGCAATGCATCCCCAAAGTGCTTGAACTGAGGAATCTTCTATTGCAGGTGGATGATCGGGAATTTCGAATACAAATGTGCATGAACAGTTCATCGTTTCAGTTTCTGCTATCAAAGATAAGGAACCATCCTGTATTCAGGAACAATTCGCGAAATCCACAGGCTCCAGTTTGGATCCAAGCTGCAGTTGCTGTCGAAAAAATGGGGAAGATTTTGAGCATATTTCCAATTGGCAAATCTGCTGCATCATACTGCACAATATAATGATGGAACTACAAGACAATTGGACCCATGAAGATGGTTGGGAGTTGGATGAAGAAGATAAAGAGTTTGCACAAGATGCAGCGTCATATGCTCGCAAAATGCAGGATTTAAGCATGGCTCAAACTGGGTTTCAAAAACGTGAGTGGATAAAACAGCATATGGTTGATAGAGGGTTTATTTGAAAATCTGGATGTAATAAGAATAAACTGTGACTGTTTAGGCACCAAACGTTGTAGCAGCAGCACTGGTAGCATCTTTCAAAGACATCCCTGCCTGAATTAAGCTTACAATCATGACACCTTTATCACGACTCTTTTGCTGATAAAGCTCCTGCTCCTTTGCAA
>JAIWWG010000190.1:0-20898 GCA_025435555.1 Chytriomyces cf. hyalinus JEL632 | reverse complement strand
CCTCACTGTCGCAGCCCCAGATGCGAGAATCATTCCAAGATACGCCATCTGCACGGGCTTGTTGCAATAAAACGCGTAGTAAACGCTCGAAACAAAGCAACCGCCTATTTGAAAAACGATCCCAGCGTAGTCGGCTCGAAGACAGGCTCTGTTTATTTCCTTCGAATGGCAGCAGAGTGAGTGGAACATTGTCGATAGCGCAAAGCAGCTCGCGATGCCAATATGCCTGTTTCGAGAATGTTGAGGTGACACAGGAGCCAATCAATTGTTTGAAAATAAACACAGTTGCACTAACAACGTTGCAAAGATCAAATAGTCCTGCCAAGTAACGCCCGTCAGTCCTTCCAGTACAGCGAGATGACCCCATGAATACCCCAGCATTGCAACAAAGAGTATGGTGCCAAACAGATGCGTGTAGATGTTGCCGGATTCGTTGTGCAGATATGTCCAAGATCGGAGGCAGACAGCAACGGAGGGAGTGATGGGTCTGTAGCCAGACCAAATGAAGGGTTCATGCTGGTACCAGTCGGGCATGCTTTCCCTCATTTGTAACTGCGGTTTCTGCCTCGAATGGTTCGCGTTTAATGCGCATGAACCGCTGAGGGAGTTGGACCCCTCCTTTGGAGATTGTTCAGGCTTATCAACCAGAGTCACGTTTGAGAAGCCTCTTGCATCGAGGTTGTTAGCCTGAGTTACATCTTCGATTTCGATTGTTGTTCCTGCTGCTGGCGTGGGATCTGATTGCATGGCTGTGTGTATTTGCATTAATTTGCGTACAATATTTACGTGATGACTGATCTCGGTTAAGTTGTGGATATGTCAACTGCAACTGGCCAGAAAACATGGCAAAGAAGGCATACACAACACCGAAGCAGTCGCCTGAATCGTCAGCGCACTTTGGTTCTTGGGTCACTCTGGCATGTGAGTTCAGGCTGCTGGCATTGCTGCCACAAGCTTTTAACTTTATCCTGGACAGGGCTTGGACCTCTCTTCCGCCACGGATACAAGAATATTCTGGCTCTGGAAGACTTGTTTCCTCTTGCCGAACGTTACCATTCAACAGCCCTAATTGACCGCTTCGAGGCCGAATGGTCAAAGGCGCAGAACGCCTGTCTCCTCGCACAAGCAGAAGCCCACGCTGGGTCCTCGGATAAGAAACACAAGCCTATGGAACCTTCGATTGTCCGTATCCTCATCACCATGTTTGGTCGAGGCTTCTTTCCGATTGGACTGGTGAAAACACGCTGGCACTTATCCACAACTGCAACTTGTCTCACCACCTCGAAACAAAGCTCAAATTCATCGCAGATATTCTCAACAGCATTGCGCCCCTGTTTCTGCAAGTAATTATTCGATACGTAGCCGAGTCCAGTGGCTCGAATCCACCTCCGTTGTACATGGGCCTCATTTATGCGTTTGGCTTGTTCCTGATCAACATGACAGCCAGTACTCTGATCCAGGTCTCTACAAATTTCCAGTGTCTTACCCGCGTCCAATACAGCTGGGCTGAATGACTTTCCTTTTTCACAACTCCCAGTTTTTCTTCTCACGGGCAACAGCTTACAGCATGTCCATGCGCGCAACTCTCACGGGCGCAATTTACAGAAAGTCCATGCGCTTATCCGGTGCTTCAAGACAGCAATTCAACCCAGGCCATATCACAAACATTATCAGTACGGACTTGATTCGGACCGAGATGTTTATTGTGCTGTTCCATTTGCAGTGGACGTTTCCGATTCAAGTTGCTGTTATTATTGGCATTCTTATTCACACGATTGGGGTTGCGGCTCTTGCTGGACTGGCGCTTCTGGTGGCAATGGTTCCGCTGCAAGTCTATGTCATCAAAACGCTCGTCAGTCTTCGAAAAACGAACGCAAAAAAGACGGACCAGCGTTTAAGGCTTACCTCCGAGACCTTGTCTTCAATCCGCGTCATCAAATTCTTTGCGTAAGAAGAATGACTTCAGATGTTACTGGCAACTAACTCCGAGACATCATCAGATGGGAAGACTCCTTCTTGGAAAGAATCATTCATATCCGCATGGAAGAATTGAAGGCAGTCGTCTCTGGGAATATGATCCGCGCAGGCATCACAGCATCTGGATTTGCCATCCCAGTCATGGCGGGCGTTGTGACGTTTATTGTGTACTCTGTGACAAGCCCGGTCTTTGACGCGACTGTGGTTCGAAAACCTTTCTTTTAACTCACATTTGTTGCAGCCAGGCTGAACAAATATACTTATTGGTTCTCAGGTATTCACTGCCCTGGCACTGTTCAACCAACTGAGAGGACCTCTCATGTGGACACCGCAAATGATTGGATCATGGGCGGATACGCGGGTTGCTCTGACTCGTATTCATGCATTGCTCATGAGTCCAGAGAGCACGTTTGAGCCTAGTGTCGATGCAGATGCGGAGTATGCAGTAACAGTCACGCGCGGAGACTTTATGTGGGAGTCTGCTCAAGATTCAGGAGTGCACAATGAGTCGAGCGGGTTCATTATTAAAGAAGGAGTCACCGTCGAGGGAGCTACTGGAGTGGAACCCTTTGATCGCATCACACTGCACAACATTGAACTCAGAGTTCCCAAAGGCGCGCTAGTTGCAATTGTTGGTGCGGTTGGGTCCGGTAAAAGCTCGTTGCTGAATGCGACAGTCGGGCAACTGAAGCCACTCAACTCGGACGCGAAAGTTGTGTTCAACGGGTCTGTGGGGTACGCGCCACAGACGGCGTGGATCATGAACGCGAGTCTGAGGGACAATATTTTGTTTGGACTGCCCTTTGACCAGGAAAGATATGATCGTGCTATTGATGTGTGTGCACTTAGGCGGGACTTGGAAGTGCTTGCTGGTGGAGATATGGCTGAGATTGGCGAGCGTGGCATCAATCTCAGTGGTGGGCAGAAGCAGCGCGTCAGGTGAGCTTTGATTGATCTTTATGAACTGAGATTGAATATTGTGTTCTTCCAGTTTGGCGCGTCTTGTGTACTTCAACAGCTCCATTGTTCTCCTTGATGATGTTCTTTCAGCAGTCGATGGTACCAAACTTATTAAATCCCCTCCATTGGATGCGCTGACACTCAATTACACTTTGCAGCACACGTTGGCAAATTCATATTCAACGAATGCATTTGCGGCGAGCTGAAAAACCGCACGCGTCTCCTTGTCACGCACCAACTTCATTTCGTGCCACAGTGCGATATTGTTGTGACTATGAAGAACGGCCGCATCTCCGAGTGCGGCACTTACGCCGAACTGATTGCCTCCAAGGGCGAGTTTTCGGCACTCATGACAAGTTATGGCGGTGTTGCTGAGGAGTCTGAAGATAGCGATGAGGAAAAGCATATTTCAACTGAGGAGAAGAATGGCGACATTGACCTTGCGAAAAAGCCGAATGCACCGAAAGAGTTGATGACGGTGGAAGATCGAGAAACGGGCGCAGTGAAAAGCTCTGTTTTCATCACCTTTGCAGTGGCAATGGGAGGATGGGGCGTTGTGTTTTCGATTCTTCTATTGCTGGTGCTAGCTCAGGTCAGTTCTTTCAGGAAGTAGGTTATACAGCCAGCCACTAACTCTCTCCACTCTCTCAGCTGTGCCGTATAGCAACGGACTTGTGGCTGGTGTATTGGTGCAATCGCTCGATCCCCGACTTTTCAAACGCAGCATACATGTGGACATACTTTGGGCTTGGACTGTCGCAGTCTGTTTTGATAATCGTGTTTTCGTTGATGGTGGCGATTGGAGGAACCGTTGCTGCAAAGACGTTGCATCAAGACGCGCTTAAGCGTGTGATTCACACTCCGACCTCGTTCTTTGACACGAATCCGCTTGGACGTGTGCTTAATCGGTTTTCAAGGGACCAAGATGGTAGTGTTGGATTTTATTACTTGTTTGGGCTCCTGACTTATTGGAACTTTATCTGCAGTGATCGATAACACGCTCCCAGACGCTGTCCGAATGTTCTTCATCTCGTTCGGAATGGCATTCTCCACCTTCTGCCTTGTCTCATACTCCACATCAGGCTGGTTCTTGGTCGCACTGGTCCCACTCATGGCCGCCTACTACTTCCTGCAAGACATGTATCGCCGCACAGCACGAGAGTTGAAACGACTTGACGCACTCACACGGTCGCCGTTGTACTCTCATATTACAGAGTCCATGACTGGAGTCAACACAATCCGGGCGTACCGCGAACAAGCTCGATTCATCGCCAAGACGGACATGTTGATTGATCAAAACAACAAGCCGTACTATTTGCAGCAAATTGGGGCGAGATGGCTGGGAATGCGTCTTGAGTACATTGGAAACTCGCTTGTGTTGACAACGTCGTTGTTTGCTGTTATATCGAGAGTATGTTGACGTGTTTTCGATCCTGTCTACTTGGCCTTACTTTATGTCATTATTTTTAGTCTTCCATCTCGCCAGCACTGATGGGTCTCGCCTTGTCGTACGTGTTGCAAACAACCCAACTGCTCCAAATGTGCATTCGGCAGTACACTGAGGCTGAAGTACAGCTTGTCAGCATCGAACGAATGCACTATTACGCAACCCGCCTTGAAACAGAGGCACCTGGCGTTATCCAGGACTCTCGACCACCGTCCGTGTGGCCAAGCGACGGTGTTCTTGAATTCCGCAATGTCTCGATGCGATACCAAGCCGGGTTACCGCTAGTTCTGAACAAGATTTCGTTAAAAACAAAGCGCCATGAAAAAGTGAGTTACGATCCCTTCCAAATGCACTGGTAAAACTAAAATCTTATGGTGCAGATTGGAGTTGTCGGACGCACAGGCTCTGGAAAGAGTTCTCTCATGCTTTCCATCTTTCGCATGATTGACTTTGAAGAGGGCGATGTTGTCATTGACGGCATATCCACAAAGTCATTGGGGCTCAAGGACTTGAGATCGCGGTTGAGTATCATCCCTCAAGACCCGATTTTGTTTTCTGGCACTGTGCGCACGAATATGGATCCATTCAATGAGCATGACGATATCACGATTTGGAGCGCATTGGAAGAGAGTGGATTGAAGGGTGCTGTTGCTGAAATGGACGGACAACTTGACGGCGCTGGTATTGTTTTCCTAATTCTGCTCAAAACCTCTTTATATCGACTCATGACCCTTTACTCATTATTCATAGTGGCGGCGGGTGGTGACAACATGTCTGTGGGACAACGGCAACTTCTGTGTCTTGCACGCGCAATTCTTCGAAAGTCGAGCCTGGTAGTTCTGGATGAATGCACCGCGAACGTCGACCTGGAAACTGACCACCAGATCCAAAACACGTTGCGTACAACCATGCGCGACGCGACCATCTTTACGGTATTCACTTTCCGTACTTGATCCAGTGTGTATCTTTTCCTGATGTTTTATCTTCAATTCGCAGATTGCGCATCGCTTGAACACGGTCATTGATTCAGACAGGATCCTTGTTCTCGATGGTGGAAACATTGCCGAATTTGACTCGCCGGCTGCGTTGCTGGCGCAGGATGGCCTTGACGGCCGTCCTTTGAGTGTGTTTGCGGGGATGGTACAAGAAACGGGACAGCAGAATGCGACAGCCTTGCGCGCACTTGCCTCTGAAAGTCAAAGAGAAAAACAGGAACATTTAACTATGACACGACCACATAAGGAGCTTCAATAAATAAAGTTTATCAAGTTTTGGAAGAAAGAAATCCGTTCATTTATGGGTGTATGACGCGCCTATTCTTAGTTTCTTTTTACTCCAGAGTCCCTTCCCTCCAACTCGCGACCTTCCAACTTTCTCAAAAGGCTGCCACTTTTTGCATCCACCTGTCGACATACTGAACCGCTTCAAACCTCTTTAAGACATCTTCCGCCTTTACAGACAGCCACACGACAAATTTCTGCATCAGCACATCCGCTTTGCCCGCAACATCAAGTCCCGCATTGAAAAATCCGGCACCATACATAAACTCCAATCTCGGCTCACACAATCCACGACTAGGCACCCCAGGAATACTGTCCTCTCCCTCAACAAGATCCACTTCATCAAACAATTCCAAACAAAGCCTCGCCGACGCGCTGTTCGCAAGTGCAAAGTATACGGCAGGTCCCAAAATCGGAACACACAGTACAAGAAATAATGGACCCGTGAACCCAAGCATCACAATCTCGTTCCTTGTTAGCCATACAGATTTTTCTGCAGACGTCATGCGGCTTTGCTGAGGCATGGTTCAACGAGTTCTCGCGCGAGAGCTCGGATTTGGAAGGCGGTGCGGAGGAGCGGTCCGCGAATGTAGTTGTGCATGTGTCGAGATGTGAGGGAAGTCATGAAGAGAAGTAAAGCGACGGGCCAGGTGAAGCGTTCGGCAGTGTACATGAATGTGGCTGTAGGCCAAGCGTCACGCCCCATGATTGGCACGAATGAGATGCATTGCACGAGGAGAAGGATTCGGAAACGGGCCCAGTATCTACCGATGAAAGCAGAGAGGGATTTGAATGAGGGTTGCCTGTTCTTTTGGTTCAAAGTTTCAGGGGATAGTTTCGAAGGACGCTGATTGGGTTTCGAGACGGAATTTCGTGTTTTTGATTTCTGACGTGAACGACTCGAGCGAATGATGGAACTAGTTTGTCCATGGGTCCTGCCCGGACAATCTGCGTTACGAAGTTTTGGAGTATCTCTTGCAAAAGACTGGTGGGCATGATTCGTATACGGGCAATCGGATCAACCTTGACAAAAGTGACGTGGATCACGTCCATGAACTGCACTTGGGTTGCACTCTCCTTGATGAACTCAAGGCCAGGCACCGGAAAAAAATGACCGCGTTCGTGCGCTCTCTTGCGAATCACATTTCGAACCTTGACTTGACAAGTCACAACACCAATATCGCCAAATTTCGGGCTGTATATGCTTGTTTAGAAGACCGCAACGTTGGCGATGTAAATCCTGCAGGGTTGACTCATTGCCTTTGGCTCGAATTTGACCATAGGCGTGTCGAAACCGGCAGAAAAATCACGGCGAACATCAAGAAGGAAATCGTTCGCACGTATGACGATCAATAAAAGCTTGTCAAGTTTGGCGTCAAACCCCATGATGAGTTCAGCTCAAAACTACATGATATGTTGGTCAATTTCAAAGTGTTGGACTGATGGCCCCCCATCTTCTGTATACTTGGCGAGAAACTAACATTGCGTTTGAATATACAGTTTTACTATAAAATAAATTCAACACAAAGATGGGGCAGCACCGGCAACTTTTAAACAAATTCATTCAAATGGTCGATAACTTTGGCATAAGACTCTTCGTAAACACGCATAATTTCGTCACGAAAGGCTGCTTCCTGAATTTCTGACAGGCTTTTCTTGATAAATTCATGTTGGACACGCTGTGTTTTGCCGCACAAACGCACCTTCCAAGTTTCCTTTTCAAGCTCGACACCAATCATGACGCAAAGCAGCACCATGTCCATAGCTGGAATAACACTTGTTTTGAACTGAACGATAGCATACGGATTGAAAACCTCAGTAAACGTCCAACTCGGTGAATTGGTTCGACGACAAGAACCAAAATCACCAAGATTCCAGAAAACATCTTCATCTACAAAAACATTGTCAGACTTGACGTCCATATGAACCAGGTTTAAGGCATGGAGCGAAACCAATGCAGAATAAATTCGTCCAAATTCCCGGTGGATAAGACGCTCTGACAATTGAGGAACTTGAGTCAGTGAAGAATGATAGTGACGCATTTTCAGGGCAGTCCAAGGACGAGCAGACACAGAGAGCCCATCTGAATGCTTGACGCTGACAGTAACAACCTCTGAAGTGACCAAGCGTGGTATCTCGGCCTTTGACACTATTGTGGATACTTCCACTTCCATAGAGACAGATTCCGCCAATACAGACGGTGGGGCAGACGCCACCAATTGAGGAGGCGATAGCAGTTTGAAAACGCACCGTTTTCCAGCCTCCAAGTCTATAGCCGTGAGAATTGATTTCTGACCAGGCATTGGACCGTTGATGCTGACATTCAGTTTGTCTTGAATAATGCCCCTCGTAAAAGTTGCAGGAAGCTCTTTAACTTCTTTGTACAATTCGTAGCAGGCGTCAGGACTGCCAGCGACAGCCAGCATATGATTCGGAAAACGCCTTGCGATAGTATCGACAATTTTGTTCACAGCTGGTTTAGATGTAGATATGCCTGCTTCACTTAAGCTCTTTAAGAACCTCTCACGAGGCACTGCGAGTGGACGTTAAAATGTGTTCAAAGAGGTGACTAATAAAAAGCGGCTGTACCTGCCGAGTAAGACAATTCGGTCGCTGCTGTGAGCCGATCCTTTTGCCTCATCAGCTGCACTTCTTTTTCTCCGAGTCGCTTGAGCTCGGCGGTGGCCGCATCGAGCAACGATTGGAGGGACGCCATTACTCTCTCAGACGTGTACGCCTTGATCGCCCGCTCAAGCTCCTTCTTCGCTTCTGTGCGCTCTTTCTTCAATGCATCGATCTCTTCGGTCACCTGCGTGAGCTGAGTGTCTATCGCATCCATTTTGGGCAGAAAAAATATTCTCAACTCGTAAACATAAACCTTTACTTGTGGGCTTCAATGATCGCGTGGAAACTCAAGCAGCTGTTGGACCCGCCATTGCCGGCTCGGGCGGATTAAGACTTTGTGTGGGAGTGTGCTCAAGATTCAGGAGCGCACAATGAGTCGAGCGGGTTTACTATTTAAAGAAGGAGTCACCGTCAAGGAACTGCTGGAGTCGAACCCTTTGATCGCATCACACTGCACAACATTGAACTCAGAGTTCCCAAAGGCGCGCTAGTTGCGATTGTTGGCGCAGTTGGGTCCGACAAAAGCTCGTTGCTGAACGCGACAGTCGGGCAATTGAAGCCACTCAACGCGGACGCGAGAGTCGTGCTCAACGGGTCTGTTGGGTACGCGCCACAGACGGCGTGGATCATGAACGCGAGCTTGAGAGACAATATTTTGCTTTGGACTGCCGTTTGACCAGGAAAGATATGACCCGTGCTATAGATGTGTGTGCTCTTGGACGGGACTTGGAAGTGCTTGCTGGCGGAGATATGGCTGAGATTGGCTAGCGTGGCATCAATCTCAGTGGTGGGCAGAAGCAGCAGCGTCAGGTGAGCTTTGATTGAACTTAATGAACTGAGATTGAACGTGGTGTACTTCCAGTTTGGCGCGACTTGTCTATTTTAATAGCTCTATCGTTCTCCTTGATGATGTTCTTTCAGCAGTCGATGGTACCAAACTTAGTTCATCCGACTTCACTGAATGCACTGACACTCAATGATTCTTACTCTCTTTTTACTCCAGAGTCCCTTCCTTCCAACTCGCGACCTTCCAACTTTCTCAAAAAGGCTGCCACTTTTTGCATCCACATGTCGACATACTGAACCGCTTCAAACCTCTTTAAGACATCTTCCGCCTTTACAGACAGCCACACGACAAATTTCTGCACCAGCACATCCGCTTTGCCCGCAACATCAAGTCCCGCATTGAAAAATCCGGCACCGTACATAAACTCCAATCTCGGCTCACACAATCCACGACTAGGCACCCCAGGAATACTGTCCTCTCTCTCAACAAGATCCACTTCATCAAACAATTCCAAACAAAGCCTCGCCGACGCGCTGTTCGCAAGTGCAAAGTACACGGCAGGTCCCAAAATCGGAACACACAGTGCAAGAAACAATGGACCCGTGAACCCAAGTATCACAATTTCGTTCCTTGTTAGCCATACAGATTTTTCTGCAGACGTCATGCGGGTTTTGCTGAGGTATGGTTCAACGAGTTCTCGCGCGAGGGCTCGGATTTGGAAGGCAGTGCGGAGGAAGGGGTCCGCGAATGTAGTTGTGCATGTGTCGAGATGTGAGGGAAGTCATGCAGAGAAGTAAAGCGACGGGCCAGTTAAAGCGTTCGGCAGTGTACATGAATGTCGGCTGTCGGCCAGGCGGCACGCCCAATGATTGGCACGAATGAGATGCATTGCACGAGGAGAAGGATTCGGAAACGGGCCCAGTATCTACCGATGAAAGCAGAGAATGGATTTGAATGAGGGTTCCCTGTTCTTTTGGTTCAAAGTTTCAGGGGATAGTTTCGAGGACGCTGATTGGGTTTCGAGACGGAATTTCGTGTTCTTGATTTCGGACGTGAACGACTCGAGAGAATGATGGAATAGTTTATCCATAGGTCCTGGGAAGTAATAGCGTACGAGGTATAGGATAGCGTCTGTGTTTCAAAGTGTTCCGTCAGTGATGCTGGATTGATAAACTCAAGAGCAGACACAACTTCACATGACTTACCAGGCATCACCAGAAAGAGGCCAAAGAAGAGAGATCGAATGTATGCAATCAGAAGATCAAAGTACACTACAGACGACGTTGACGAATACGTGTCGCCTGTTCCTACATATGCGGCACCCCACACAACCTGCACAGTCATCAATGCAAATGAGAGAATGATAGAAGCAACAACAACAACAGTCTTACATGTCGAATAATGCGGAGCGGGAGAGTCGCAATGAGCGCGAGAAGCCACAGAACAAACATGAGCGCAACGACGGCAGCAACCGTCTGTGAGAATCGCTTTCGTGCGATGGGTAAGGACAGAGACCGAATGCACCTGGGCACATGTTAGCGTGGGAAATATCGACAAATGGCAAGAGTCAATCTACCCATCCACGGCTAGCATGACTCCGTAGAACAGAAGAGTAATTGTGTTGTTGCCGCCCATCTTTGCGATGGATGCCCGCATTGTTTCTGATGTGCGCTTTCCGGCGTCGTTGCTCATTTCGTGGGACTTGCGGTGAGTAATATTTACATCGCCCTTCAGGCTTGGATTGAGTCAATACTTTGAACTCCGGCATCACAAGGCAGATGCAGCTACGGTGGGCAGTGCAAATTTATCCTCGACAATCGTTACATCCTCTCCCGCAAAGGCATACATTTTATTGAGACGCATTTCACACAAGCATCAGCCCTCCCAGAAAGTGGGAAGCTTGTCTCCAGGCGTAAAGATACGTTCGACATTGTCTTTCGTGATGACGGCCAATCGAATAACACCGCCAGAGGATCCATCACGTGACATTGCCAGCGCAATGGCTGGTTTTACGTGCAACAAAACAACAGTTCAGCGACAAATTTGCAAGTATCAAAAGAACGCGTCCAATTCACCATTTTTCGTGAATGCAACCGCCTCCTCCTTGGTCATGTTATCCTTGTAGTGAGCATCGCAGTATCCGTAAATGTACGTTGACCCCGATCCACCAATAGCAAAAGGTTGCTTATGAATCGACCCTCCAAGTGGAATCGAGTACACAGATGGTCCGTTATGCTTGTCCCATCCTCCAACAATAATTCCTGCAGAAAGGCCATCCTTGTTCTGGTAACAGAGTTCCTGAAAGAGCGAGGCTGCAGTGTGGACGGAGGGTGGCTCGCCCTCCGTCATGGCAAACATTTGCAGGTAATACTGGACGATATCTGCGACTGCTTGAGTGTCGGCGGCAGATCCTGAGCGGCAGCAGAAGATGCGGTCATGGACAGGAGTGAGTTTGTCCGTGACTCTGTTGGCTAATGTTTATAGCGATAGAGTCAGCGAGAATGGATGTACATTGCGGGGAGATGAAAGCGCACCGATGTAGGATCCAGTGGTTGTGCGAGAGTCAGCGCCGACAATGACGCCGTCCGCGTACTGGACGGCCATGATGGTTGTCTGTGTGCTGGGGCAGTTAGCGCCTTCAACCTGCTGTACGAGTATCGCTCTCTGTTACCCCCAAGTCAACTTCGCCAGGCTTCATTGCTTGTTATTTGTTATTTTTACTTCGACGCGTATTCCGATTTATTTTACTTCGCATAAATACTTATTTATGCCGTCATAAAATGAACAGTGCGAAACGACGCCGCATTTCTCTCGCACTTCGATCGAACCCAAACTCGGCAAAGAACACTGCCCAGCTCACATCAACCACCTCAGAGACAGCCAAGGAGAAGACAACCCACACCCATACTCGTCGTACCAGCGTCGTCTCAACTCCGGCCCCATCCAGCCCATCTGCCTTTACTGTCCGAGAAGCATGCGCCCCGTTCCCTCCACTCCGCCCATTGTCAGATTCGCAGTGACAAAGAACAACCCGTGATACCAGCAAATTCCTTCTTTCCTGCACCTTCTCAAAAATGCATCCAGAATTGGCTGCATATGGGACCAAGTCTGCAATGCCGTTCTATTCAGCCGACCGACTTGATTCCTCACAAACGACGCATGAAGAAATACCCGAAAGCGAAACACAATCTCCAAAGTCCCAAAATACGTACATTCCAAAAACTGCTGTGCCAGAAACCGATCCTCTCTCCAGCGAAAGCGACGTGTTTTTCATGCCTGATTCGAAAGATGCCATTATTGAAAATGATATCGCGCCTGTAGAACGTGTTCAGGACTCATTGGATCTGATTCTTGAAAGTCCCATTCCTTCACCATCCCGGCAACTTGAGCACGTCGAACAACCGCATCCATTCTTTGCAGCTACATCAGCTCCAGTACCATTCAAACTTCCTCCTTTTGCGATGAACCCTTTTCAACAAACAAAGAGTTCCCCGAAAGCGACTCCGAAACTGGCAAGACTGGGTTTATCGTCTGCAAACCGTCGAACATCCGAATCTCTGTTATCTCAGAATCGGCGGGATTTTGAATTCGAATTACCGAAGCGAAGCATGCAGATTCAGCTTGGCCGCTTTGATGAGGTTCCTGCCATCGAAACGGAATCAAAACGCGTTCCAGACAACTCCAAAGACTCGAATCTCGCTGTCATGAGCAATACATCCCGAATCCAGCAAAAGAATCCTTCGTTACCAATCGATTCAGTCGGCACCTCCAAGCCGTGGGTGAAACCATCCTGCACCCTTGCTGGTCAGCTTGGAAATAATTCGACTCCAAAACCCGCATCTATATCTGATACCCCTTTAGCTGCTGCTAAACCATGGGAGACTCGATCTAATGAAAGACCAGAGCCGCACAATCCAATATCGACAAATTCGCCAGCACGAACGTGCGAAAGTCCTCTGTCGAATGCAAAAAAACCATGGGAAAGCCCGAATGGCCAATCAAATGCATCCAAGCCTTGGGAAGAACCTCCAGCTCAATCGAATGCAGTCAAACCCTGGGCGAATCGCGCCGGTCAATCGAATCCTGCGAAACCCTGGGAAAGTCCACATATTCAGTCGAATGCAGCAAAACCTTGGATCCCACCGGCAAATGCAGAACAAAACACGCGAAGTGTGCCCTCTAACTTGAAACCATGGGAAAAACCAGTTGGGCATCAGCTTTCGGAATCTGCAAACAACCGCGCCATCCCATTTCCGCACGCTTCTTCATCAAAAAGTTCCAGCTTCGTCTGAAAATATTCCCAGGAAGCCCTGGGATCCACCCGTTGTTTCGTCAAATCATCAGCAGCCGTCCAGCTTATACCCTCACCATCTTCAAATACCGCAAAACCATGGGAAAGAACTGCCGCTCAGAGCACCGCTTCAACCAAGCCGTGGGAATCATCTGCCACAAACACGACCACTTCGAATAAGCCATGGAAAACACCAGTCTTGGCGTCGAACCAATCTGCTTCCAATCCGCACGCAAACAACAATTTCAGCCTTATCGCACAATCATCGAACGCGTCGAAACCGACTGTTTCGGCTGCGAAAAAGCCCTGGGAAGCTCCGTCATCGAACACCTCCATGCAACAATCGCCAGTGGTTGGAAAACTATTGGATACATCAAACGAAATTGTTGCCCCGTCGCCGGTCATCAGCCATAGATCCAATAAACCGTGGCTTCGACCTCCAGGAGGAGCTCCCTACAGAATCAGCCGCTCGGAAACCGTGGTGGGAAAATACGTCTGTTGCAAGTAAACCCTGGGCAGCTCGAAAACCTATGCCGATAGCTTGCGCGGTGGTAATCAAGTGCCCATTATGCGATGCGGTTATGCCACCCGGATCGCTGGAGGGGGTGTTGTGTTCAGCGTGCTTGGCGCTTTGTTGAGTTGTTGCATGAAGAAAAAGTAAACCGTTAATAGAATAAAATATATCGCTGAGATGACAACACGGGCAGTCTTCCTCACGTCTAAAGGTGCGCAGCCTCTCGCTTTTATAATCCGATTCTGTACCTAATGGTAGTGATCACCAGTTACGCCGCTGTCCCGAAGAATGTTCAGCAGTCCCATTTCTCGGGCACCAGCTGGACTGTCTCCCACCACGAATTCAATACGACAGACACACCCAACACCATCAAGTGCGTTGTAATCTCAAAACTGTTGGCCTCCATGGACTGACTCCATAACTGACTTTCCAACCCCCCTGAATCGCAGTCGAACACAAATCAAAAATGCATGGCAGCGACCATTGGACATATGAGCGATACTTTTCAATTCTGACAATCCCAATTCTTGGATCTGCGATTGCATTTGGGCCAGTATGGGGATTGGATTATGCGCTGGGTGTGATTGTTCCCATCCATGTTCACATGGTGAGAGCTGCGATGCTTGGCTCATTGCCTTAACTCTCAGTGAAAGTGACGCGTTTATTCAAACGGGTGATATTTCAAATTCCAGGGCTTCGACACAATGATCCAGGATTACGTTCCTGCTCGAAAATACGCGCTCGCGAATTCAGTTCTGTCTTGGGCACTTACAGTCACGACGGGTCTTGTCGCATACAGCATATACACGTTCAACACCGTCGATGTGGGTGTGACTGCGTTTGTGCAGCGTTTATGGACGGGCGATTCAACTAGGAAACTGCGGATTTCGGAGCAGGAACCGGCCTTGAAATAAAAGCGAATCTATGTGCAGCAAGAATGTATATCATGATGCATCTGCTTCTGTAGGTCTTGTTGTTTCAGTATGATCAGTTGGGATTGAGATTCTGGGCACATTGTGATCGCTGTTAAAAAGGGCAAAATTAAAGAATCTAAAATGTTTGGAGTTGGCCTCGTGCGTCCTTTGACAACCATGCGGGTCGGAGTATCCCGCTTCCACTCTGGTACGTTGCTAAGTATGGATGTACTGACTGCGAGTGGCCCCTTACCCTCCGACTGCCTCACAGCACCATCCTCCTTCTTCGCAAAGTCAGCGAGAGCGCTCTCTGCCAATGTCGAAACTGCTCGTGCCTCTAACGCTGGTGAGGCTCTGCTTCAATCGCCTCTCAATCACAATGTCACTTTTCTGACCAACTTGCGCACCCCCATCATTTCGAAATCGAAAACATCTCGCCTCGCATACAATATCAGCTGACTTGTCCCAAAAGTCCAAAATGCACGGATCATACCACTGGAACGGCGAACGGGCTCTCTCAGTTGTAACAATCCCGCTTGTGGCATCTGCACTGTTTGTGGGACCAATTCCTTTGGTGGACTTTGGATTGGGACTTGTTCTGCCACTGCACACGCACTTTGTAAGGATATCCTTTTCTGTTGTTCCTGTTTCTCGAATTGCGAGCATGTGATTTTCCATCAGTGTCTGAAACGCGTTTTGTGGCAATGAACAGGGATTCGACACGATGGTCCAAGATTACGTCCCTCAAAGAACCTATGGCGCACTCAACTCAATCTTGACGTGGGGTCTGAGACTCGTGACGGGAGTCGGTCATGTACGGATGCTTCCTCTTCAACACAACAGATGTGGGTATCACCGCGTTTGTGAAGAGACTCTGGACGGGAAAGCTTTAAATCGCCAAGTCCGGAAGTATTTGTGTTTACGAATAAGCGGCCCATCCTTTGTGTTGTTGGTGTTCAATAAAAACCTCGATAAAATCACTGATAAAATCAACATGACGGACAAGGCGGCAAGGGAACCGATCGAGTCGCTGGAGCGAAAGATTCTTCACACCATCAGCACACTTCAGAAGATAAGTCTGACGACGTTCGACTACCAGACCGACTCTGTGCCGGTGCTGCACAAGCGAATGTAAAAACGCTGCTTCGAGGATTAATAAAGAAGAAGCTGCACGCTCGTCATCGCACGCACAGAAACCAACTCACGGGCCACTTGGCGGAAGTGGGACGAGTGGTGCAGAGAGTGGACACCAACATCCCGTTCAACGTTGTGGAGTTGCGTGGTGCCGCTTGCTGGAGAGAATTGGATGTGTGCTAATGCCAACGTGCGCGCAGGTTCATTGAGCAGGGCGGGAACCCCGACACATACACACGCGATGCGACGCAGGTCCTTGTTGACAAGAACCAGAAAACAAACGGAAGGATCAAGGCCGTTTCGGTGAGTTCAAGTTGTGCTTGGCCCCATTAACTGTCTGACCCATCTCCACCCCACTTAGCAACTGCATGACGCACTCTTGGAAGAGCTGCGCAAGAACTACCCTGACCTACACAGCGAGTACCAGCAGACTCTGGATCTCAAATAATAAAGACTTGTCACTTTTTTACTCCCCATAAATCCATAAAGTAAAGTGATGAACTCGGGCTTCCGCGCATTCCGCCGAGCCGCAACACACTCGCCCAAGTCGTTCTTTGCAAAGGGTCCCGCTCCAACGCCCTTTGCATCCTTTGCGGGCCCATCAGCCAGCTTCTCATCATCCACAACACAACCATCGAACCCTGTCTTTGCGTCAATAGCATCCAGCGCAACCGCTTCTCTATCCACGGTACGCGCATGCATGTGTAACTCGACAGCTTCTTTTTACTAAGCCCTATTCTCGGACGTTTTTCAGACGCCGCTCATCCGAACCGGTGCATTCTCACACCGCACGAGTCTGAACCTCCTCGGAAATGTGATCTCTTTCAGCATGGATGATGGGGTATAACATCCTTTTTGTAGGTTCTATCAACGTGAACGCAACCTACTTTTCTTTTTTCTCTGATATTTTGTGCATGTGCATCGAAAGGCTAACATCCGAAACCTCCCACTTCCTTCTTACTCTTTCTCCCACTCCCTCCCTTTCCTTCCCTCTCACTCACCAAAAACAAAAAACTCACGAAACTCGTGCCAATGTGACTCTTCTTGACTTGATAACCGTGTTTGGATATGACGACCTCGTGACGAACTTTTCGCGCATTCAAAGGGCTGATACGCCGTGTTCTAATATTCTTTGGAGGGATGAGGCCCGTGTGGGTGTTAATTTTACATGTGGGGGACAACAATACAAGCTGTTCTGTTGGACTGATATTTTATACTCCGGCTGAGGGTGTGACAGATAAGATCCGCACCGGTGTTCGTTGAATAACGCACATGGACACTTGGGTAAAAGCAGGAACCGATCCCCCACTCAAGCGGCAAAGAGACGGCCCGGGGTCAGAGAGAGCGAGGAGACCAACCAGCACACACGTACCCAAGTGACACTCATCCCGATCAAGAGCCTCGAAAGCGGACTTGCGCGACAACTTCCAAACCTCCGATTTCCACAATTTTCCTACAAATTGCAAGGTTCCTCCTTCTCATTGCACACAGAACTCAAGAAATGCTGCCCAGCTTCAAGACTCTTGTTGCGGCATGCACACCTTCACATCCACCGAACTTTCATTCCAAAATAGCGCCCATCCCGCCGTTCCCCCCAAGCGAAACCACATTTGACATCGCATCACATCCAACTCATGGGCTCATTACCCCAACAATGGAGCGGGCCATCCCATCCACTCATTCGGCCAACGCTATATCCACGTCAATTACCACACCTCTTTCGTCGCAGTTATCTTCTGTGCTGTCGGTGCATGGTGTGAAGCAGGCTCCTAGTGAGTCAGCAGTGTCACCAACAAGTGCTAGCACATTACTGTCAGCAACTCAGCTGTCAATATACCCATCCAACGACTATGAAGACGGGTGTCGCTCGTTCAACAAGTTGCACTTCTTGATTGACGGCATTGATGACCCACGCGAACAAGTGGGACAAGTTTCCGAACCAAGCCAGTCAGCAAACCGCGTAGCATCAATACCAGATGCTTCTTCAACTCTGAATCAACCTATCCACCAACCTGTGAGCCCCACACAGAATTCGTCTCCAGCGGATAAGATAAACCAAGCTAAAGTCCAGGACTCTGAAGGAACATACAGCGCTCCACCTTCTGAGAAAGAAGACTCCAAAAACGAACGCATCTATGCTTGTAAATATCCTGGTTGCGACAAACATTTCTCGTATCTTTCCATTTTGAAAGTGCACGCGCGAGTTCATACCGGCGATCGACCGCACCAATGCCAACTGTGTGACAGTAGCTATACGGTAACCACTCTTGCTTTTCTTTTGAGTAGCTTCACTTGTGCTGATTGACATCGCTTCTACATTTGTAATGTGATTGGTCAATTTAAATCAGACATCATCACGCCTCAAGATCCACATTCGCAGCCACACAAACGAAGCACCATACGAGTGCCGGCACCCAGGCTGTGGCAAAAGGTTCAAAAGCAACAGCAACCTTTCTCAGCACAACCGGGTGCATCTGGATCCTCATGAGCGGCAAGTTCTGAATGCGTCCAACAAACGCACTGTCGCGTGTCTAGAGTGCGGGAACCTGTACAAGACTGTTAAGTCCATGGACCAGCACATGTGGCGCGAGCACAAGCACGTCTTTCATAAATATTGAATATAAACAATTTTTAAATAAACTTAAAATCAAAAATATATATGCACAACACCACCACCTCAAACCGAGGCGCGCAACGGACAACGGAAAACGGGCGACGGAAATCTCTCGGCGGATTCTTGTCCAAGATTGGACGCCTTTTCAACGCAAACTCGGCTGCTCCGAAACGGGTCCAATCCACCGCCACCAGACACCCACATCCAAGTGATTCGACACCACTCCCACCTAGTCAGCCAGTCACATCGAACGACGGTATCGAAGTAGAGCTGCGGTTTGTGAGCGTTCGAAATTTCTGTTATTTCAAGCTGATGTGACTACACTCAGATCCACACACTCGACGGACACTTTTACTTCGCGCTCGCGCTTCGACAATGATAATGACAATGATTCAATATCGATCGCATCTTCATCGTCGTATTTTAATCCGGAAGGCAGAGATCGCAATCGAAATGGGTCCCACTCAGTGAACTTGTCGGTCGAATATCCCTCTGGAAGAAGACGAAGAAGAAGACGGGGAAAAAAAGGAGGGACTAGGTTCGTAAACCGTTTTCCTCGTGCTTTTCGTCAACGTCGTGAAACTGAAACCACAAAACCAAATTTCTCAACTCAAAACGCCAGCAGCAGCCGCCCCAACGCCGCAAGAGACCCATCTATTCAATCAAAACACAACAGCAGCGCAGCTTCAGCTTTCCTTGAAGAATCAATTCCTGGCAATATACCCTCGCCAATGCCACATCAACCCTTTCTGTCGCCAAACACGCAAATGCCACCAAACAGGGTCGTGTCGTTTACGCCCGATGTCCCTCAACAGGCATCACCCATGACGACGAGTTTCAGCAATTTTCCTCAACCTGTTTCATCGAGTGGCGCGTCAATCATGTCCTGCAGCTTCCATCCACAACCCCGAATCATACACATTTCGAAACTCATCGTTGGGAAATCGGCCACCCTCCATCGCATCAACTTACCAATACAAGCTTGAGATATTATGGAACAGGACCGCGCAGTATACATTCTCAGTACAATAACATCATTGGATCGAATCCTGCCCAAGGCGCCTCTGCTGGCGGCGGCACCGGTGGCGCAAGCAACAGTATTTACACGCAGCATTTCCATCCTTCAGCTGACAATGCGTCAATTCGAGGAATACCACCTGCAACTATAATAGAACGTGCCGAAAAGGAACGCGAACGAGATAGAAAGGGATACGGGAATGGAGGTGGGATCAACGACGTTTTTAGCGTTGTGAGCGTTAGAACTGCTCTCAGCTTCGGGGAAAAAAGTGGTGTCGCTGGGACCTTGGATTCCCGCAGCGTGTGGAGTGTGGGCAGTGGATGAAATCATTGTCCTTGTTGTGTTTGGGAATACAGTGGCCAGTTTTTAAAGTGCCCATTCAATAACATCTGTGATCAAAGCCATGGTATGATGATGATGAAATCATTGATAGATGCTGCCTGCTCTCTTTCTGCAATAGGTGTATGTACTTACATGTAATATTATTTTTCCAGGAAATTGCAGCATCAGTGGTTTAGTGGTATAATTATCGCCTGCCACGCGGTAGTCCCGGGTTCGATTCCCGGCTGATGCATTTTGTTCTTTTGTTATGCTACACAAATGCTTTGAGGAACCTCCTCGGCTCTGACACGCATATTACGGTGATATGGAAGGATCAGACAACATCAATCTTCTTCGTCACGATATTATGGAAACCAAACTCGAATTACCTCCACATATCGTGTGCCGAATCCTGGCATCCGCGCATCCAAACACGAAATTATGGGTAACGCGCGGTTGAAGCCTGCATTTTCGAGACGAAGAAATGAAGCCGCGGCAGGCGCGGGGAATTCATCCTCTGAAGCTGATTCTGATCGAGTTCAAATCCTTTTTTTGCGGACGTTGGGCAACTTGTTTTCACTGGTTCTGGTTTCTGTCAAACGCCTTCCTGTCTGTGAGTCCGAATGATGAAGTGCTCTCAACCCTGCTCCCGAAATGGACGCGATTCAGTGACGCTCCAATATTGAGTAAGAGGGCCAAGTAAGGATTCCCCAATAGCGGACCTTCGTTTCCAGCTAAATCCGTGAAATTTACCAGTTTGACGTGAGACCGTAAAAGAGTTGCACATGCGGATTCAGCTGCGGTTGCACCTACTTCCCCCTAGGGCGCGGAAAGAAGCGGGATTTTCCTGTTGAGTCTACTCCAGCTGACTCCTACTGCCTGCACCACAAGCAAAGACCCAATTCGATATGGCTGAAAGCTCTGAGAATATTAATGCAGATTGTTAGAAAGAACGCGATGGTAGCCATGGATCTCATGATTTGCATAAGGCGAGCAGGAGTAAACATGCAATCGCA